>PITA01002338.1:0-164288 GCA_004023965.1 Spilogale gracilis
AAAATTTAGTAACAATAAAAAAAAAAAAAAAAGATTTATACCCATATTTCTCACTAGTTTGTTGTTGTTGGTTTTTTTTTCCCTCCCTGAGGATCTTTTCTATTTCTCTTCTCATGTTTCCGTCTTGTACTAAAGGCCTTATTTTTTAAGAGCTCTTTCCCCCCTCGTTTGAGGGAAGTTTCCACCTATTAGTGCCATTTGGGTTGCCACTTTGTCAAATATTGGCAACATTCCAAGCCACTAAGCACCCTGTTTAAAATAGGATCTTGTTGAGAATAAAAAAAATAAATCCACCTCAAGATCATTTTCTGTTTAGTGTATTACATGGAGTAACATTTTAAAAACCTTTGAAAGAATCAGAATTGTTACACTACGCCCCCAAATGTTATTATTTTTCATATTCCTTACATAGTCCTTAGTGTTGTAAGGAGACAATTAAAATATCCAGGTTTCTTCAAGTTCATTTAATAGCTGAAGAAAAAAATAGAAAGCTCAATTTATGTCATGTGCGGTTATTCCCAAGGGAAGAAAATGTTTCAATTGACCATAACAGTGACCCATTATTGTACTTTCATTCTGCAGACTCTTGATAGTCTTAGTGTTCTGCAGGGCTTGGTGCAGTAATTTTTTCCTACTTACACTTAACTGCAATGACACTAACTGACAGCTTTGGCTTGTTTTGCTGGGACTTTCTTCATGAAATTTGTACTATTACTAAATGAATTTGCACCATTACATGACTACTGTCAAAGATTCTTTATGAAATCAAATTCTTACAGCAACATACAAAGAGAGAAATAGAAAACCTTATACAGGGTAGGGATTCTAAGGAAGATATTTATAAATTGAAATGAGTTGTCAAATACTGAGGATTTTATATAACACCATGTCATATGAGAAGTTGCCCACATCTATGGGATGAGATCGAGAGATGGGTAGTGGGGCAGAAATGCTGAAGTATATTCTCAGCATCTTGGAAAATAATGTAGGGAGTGAATGGTATTCTCTAAATCAGATAGTTATAAGGACAAGGAGTCTACTTTTTAAATGCAGTTTTGGCCTTAGAATGCTGAGTGTCATAGTGTTATTTGTTTCTGTTTTCTTTAATACTCCTGAAGCCATGTTAGTGGTCACATTTGAAACACACTGTGAGATTCTGAAATTCTGAAGGTAGAGTTAATAATTTCAAAAAACAAAATGGAAGCTATTCAGTGTAACCGAACACATTCATAGTTTACCAGTATCCAAATCAACACTAATCTCAAAGTGATCAAGAGAAGCTATGTGCTCTTCCACAGTACAATGGATCTAAAAATCATGTGAAATGTAGGAAATATTACTTAATTGTGCCCATACTGGAGTTACAGATATTAACCAGGTGCTATCTAAGTTACAATTAGTCTCATTATGAACAGGTTACGCATGCATCTAAAGTTTATTAGGAAGCAGATATTTATAAAGAATTTTTTTCCCATTAAAAGACCATTTCAAAGGATGACTTCTTACCAGATCGCTTAGAGAAACTTGCAAAACCCAAGTGCAAATGAGGAGTGGTATTAATGAAGTGTCCAAATATTAGATCATGAGTATAGGGCGTCATTTAGATAGAAGGAATATGGATATAGTTCCTCTCCCTTTCTAGCCTCAAAAAAGTAAAAAAAAAAAAAAGTAAAATTTCTCTTTTATAACCTGTAATTCCGTTCTTCCTAGCTCCCTACTCCGAGTGCCCCTCTCCTCTCCTCCAGGTATCCAGTACCTTCTCACTGTTCTGAGGCACATGAAGCTTCCTTCAAGCACTTTTACCAAAACTCATATTTCTTCAGTAAGATATTTGAGAAGCAAACATTCTTATTTAACGAATATACAGCAAAATGTGAATGATTGAAAGCAAATGTAGTCTTTAGGCAGATAGAGAAAATATCCTGAAACTCCACAGCTTGCTGGGACTTCTTAGCTCTATTATCTCACATCTGTTCAAAAATTTATTACAGAAGACATTGGAGTTCAGATTGCTTAAAGAACTTGCTCGAAGAGCATAGACAATAAATTATAGAACCATGACTCAAGGCACCAAAATGTTCCAAAAAATTGGAGGGAAGATGTTTGTTGGTGCCAATTAATTAATGGCAACTTTGGATTTAGGTGTGGGGAGAAGTGAGGGGCTGATTAAGAAAAAAATCAAAAATTGTGAGGAAAAATAAATTGGGGCAGGTGGCTTTGCCTAGGTATCTATTCTCCTGGACCAACATCTCCAAGTTAAACTAGTTTTGTATATTTTATTTCCTTTTCTATTTTCCTCCATTTTTCCCACACAATTATGCTTTACAAATGCATTAGTGTGAAAGTTCCAAGTTGTTTACAGCTCTGATTTGCTTCTTAGCCTTTCTGTTTAAATTATTGGGACTTCTCAGTAAAAGAAGAGTTCACGCTTTGATATTTTCATGTCCTGTTATCAATTGATGGAGTTTTTATTTTTCAGTGATGGGGGTTTGAAAATGTCTTGTAGCTATTGGGAAAGAAATCCATTAACAGCAAGCACTGTGGCATCCAGCCCCAGTGATTCTGAAGAGTATGGGGTAGGACCAGGAGGAGAAGAGAGGGAGGGAGTAGGAAGAAACTTGGGAAATCTGTGTTTGAAAATTGAAGATTTTCCCTCCACCTCTGTGATTACACATACTGCATCACTACTGTTTCATTGCTCCATGTTGTAGCATAGGAAAAGTATCTATTGTGTAGCAAAAAATCTGGGAAAGCTAGAAAAATCTGGAAAATCACTAATGCTAAACAAAACAAAACAAAAAACACCACATAAGACAAAAAACCCACAAAACTTCCTGAAAATAAATTGGCTTCAGAAATGGGAAACCTCTGTATTGACCTATATTATTATTTTCTGTTCCACTATACTCCACATAATGCTAAAAATAATCACCAAATCATAATGGTGAAAAACAGAACAAAACCAAACAACACTACCACCAAGAACAAAATACCCTCATATCTAAAGAAGTTATATCTCTTGGTGGCATTTCAATTAAAATAAAGGCTAACAAGGTAACATGATGATTTTATTGGCCTCTATTTTAAATACATAGATAAAACACAAATTCTCACTAAAGCAAAAGTGTATTACAATTCTCTTTAGATAAAATGAATATATTCATCAACACCCAGACCTCTATATAGCCTAGAGCTAATTCTCATTAAACTTTTTTTTTAAATTTATAATTCACTTGGATCTCACTCAACTACCACGGGATTTATGTACAATGTATCTTCCTTTTCTTATTAAAATAATTAAGTAAAATATTGTAAAGTCAGATATTGACACAATTTACTGCCACTTGTTTACTTTTATTTTCCATTGTGAGAGGCCTTTGAAAGCAATTTCCCATATTATCCTCCTCCTGCTCCTCAAAATAGAAACTAATACGAAGTGTCAAACTCCCTTTCCTCCCTAGAGAACCAGAGAATATTCTTCCAGGAACTCAGAAACACCCTCTTGCCTGAGAACATATCATCTGATACTGAGGAATGGAGCTCTGGTCATTAGAATATCTCCAACACTAACCTTGCATGAACTCAGTCAGAAAACGGGAGCTCATAGTCCTTTACATGTACCTTGGAATCACTCCAGCAAGGAGAGGAGGTGCTTTTCTAAGAGGAAACTATAAATATCTTCTGTACTTTCTACCTCCAAAGAGAGTCTAGTTTATCAGTTAAGAACATAATCTTAGAAGTCATAAACCTGGATTCAAATGGTAGCTCTACCATTTTTAGCATGGAACTTTGGACAGCTCCCACTTCTCAAAGTTCTGTTTTCATTTGTCATATTGGACTAATAATATTTAGCTCTTATCCTGAAGTAAGAATTAAACCATATTAAGAATGAAACCGTATTAAGAATGAAAAAAATCTAAGCTGAATTTTGCACATGAGAGGCATTAAATACTTTTTTTGTCCCAGAAAGCAGAGCCTGAGTTGGAGGTTCTTGGTCATGAGGTTTATTGGTTGAACATTCTCAGGAAGAGAGTGAGAAAAATCAGGAGGGGACAGACAGAGCACCCTCAGCTGGGAGCAGGCTTCAGTTTGACTTCCCCAGGAAGGTCTGCTGCTCAGATTACATTAGTTAGTCCCACTAAGAGGGGTGTGGTGGTGTAGTCTCTCCAACATGGGAACTCCCATTTGGCCAAGGGAAAGTCTCCAGAGAAGAGTGTATCTTTGAGTTGTAGTTATAACACTATCAACAATGAGAGGTGTGTACCTGTTGCAAGGGGGATCTGGATGGGACACCGAAAGTGCCCACTAGAGCTTACTCCTGCCATTGCTCAGATCCACTTTCCTCTTATGCCAAATATACCATCCAGGCACAGCTTTTCCAGGGTTCTGGTTGGTCACAATTTCTGGTAAAACTTAAAAGAGGAAGGTTAGCTGGACAAATTGGAACTCCTGCTGCTGCCCTTGTTCCCAGTGCTGTAACTCCATGGCTCTTAATCAGGAAAGAGTTGACAATGTCTGGAGATATCTCCCACTGCCATATCTGGAGGTGCTGCTGACATAATGTCCTACAATGTACAGAATAACGCCCAAAGCAAAAAATCATTCAGAAAAGTATCAATAGTGCTGAGGTTACGAAACTCTGCTGTCACTGAGAAATATCATCTTATTGATTCTCCACCTGTTCTAGATTGTTCTTCTCTCAGTGAGCACATGTGCTGGTCCAAGTGGCTTGTGTGGTGGGTTGACATAGATTTTCATTCCAGAGTGATCTAAGCCCTGTTTACCATGCTCTGTTAAATTATCATTTCTTTCTTTTTTTTTTTAATAATTTTTATTTATTTGACAGAGAGAAACACAGCCAGAGAGGGAACACAAGCAGTGGGAGTGAGAGAAGGAGAAGCAGGCTTCCCGCTGAGCAGGGAGCCTGATGTGGGTCTCGATCCCGGGTCTCTGGGATCATGACCTGAGCCGAAGGCAGTCGCCTAACCAACTGAGCCACCCAGGTGCCCCAGATTATCATTTCTCTACATACTCATTTAATTAAAAATGGATATGGAAGTATGAAAAAGATATTCCAGTGAACACTTGAGCATAAAACATTATCCTCAACTTGCCCTAAGAGGCTGAGTGGTCATCTCATGGGATACTATGGTTCTGGGGCACAGTCTTAGTTTATGTTGGTGACAGGTCAGACATTCAGCTGTGGAAGTAGCTAGACCACCTTGAGCAAGAGGAAGCACATGGTGGAGGGCCCATATATATCCCTGTGAAATGTTGCTGGGTTATCTGACTTTTCATCTGTTGGGTCATAATAGTAACTTTTGGTCACTTGGTCATCTGCTATCTAATCATTAGAAGCTCAGTTTCTATCATGACCTAGTAGCAATACAGGAACTGGTTGCTTTGTTTTTTGTAAGACTTTATTAATATAACCTACATACTCTGATTCACCCTTTTGAAGTGTGTAATTTAGTGTTTCTTTAGTTCATTCACAAAGTCGGACAAACATCACAACTATCTGATTTAGAACATTTTTACCATTAGCAAATAAAACCTTATAAATAAAAATGAATAAATAAAATCATTATCCTTCCATTTCCTCCAATTCCCTTGGTTTTAGGAAACCATTAATTTATTTTCTGCCTCCATGGATTTGCTTATTATAGAAGTTGCATATAGTTAGAATTATGTAATATACGGCCTGTGCATCTGGCTTCTTTCACTAAGCATAAAGTTTTCAAGGTTTATTCATACTGTAGCATGATGTTGGTACATCATTCCTTTCTATTTACAAATAATGTTTAGGGTGCCTAGGTCGCTCAGTGAGTTAAAGTCTCTGCCCTCGGCTCAGGTCATGATCTCAGTGTCCTCGGATCTAGGCCCGCATCTGGCCTTCTGCTCAGCAGGGAGCCTGCTTCCTCCTCTCTCTCTGCTTGCCTCTCTGCCTACTTGTGATCTCTCTCTGTCAAATAAATAAATAAAAATCTTAAAAACAAAAAAAACAAAAAAACAAATAATGTTTAGCTGTATAAGTATACAAAATTTCACCTATCTGTTCATAAGATGATGCATATTTGGGTGGTTTCTACTTTTTATCTGTTATGAATAATGTTGCTATGAACATCTGTGTACAAGTGTTTATGTGGATATATGCTTTCAATCCCATATACTGAGGAGTAAAATTGCTGAGTCATATGGTAACTCTATGTTTAAAATTTTCAGGAACTGCCAAGTTATATTATAAAATGGCTACACCATTTTACAAACTCACCATGATTTTAAGTACGTGTTACTTTTGTTTTTATTGTGATTTTGATTTGCTTTTCTCTAATGACTAATGATGTTGAACATCTTTCCATGTGTTTAGTGGCCATTTATTTATCTTCTTTGGAGAAATATTTATTCAAATTTTTTGCCCATTTTTGAAATGGATTTTTGTTTTAATATTTGAGTGGTTAAAAGAGATTCCTCCTCCCAACCCTGGTCATTGACTTTTTTTTAAAATACTATTTTTTTTTAAAGATTTTATTTATTTGACAGAGAGAAACACAGCCAGAGAGGGAACACAAGCAGGGGGAGTGAGAGAGGGAGAAGCAGGCTTCCCGCTGGAGCAGGGAGCCCAATATGGGACTCCATCCCGGGTCTCTGGGATCATGACCTGAGCCGAAGGCAGTTGCTTAACCAACTGAGCCACCCAGGAGCCCCATGGTCATTGACTTGTCTTGGCAGTGTTATGTAATCAATTGACCATAAATGTGAGGATTTCTGGGCTGCCAATTCTATTCTCTGGATCTATATGTCCATCTTTAGGCCAGTCCCACACAGTTTTTATTACAGTAGCTTTATGCTGAGTTTGAAATCAGGAAGTATGAATCTTCCAATTTTGTTTTTCTTTTTCAAAATTGTTTCGTCTACTCTGGGTCTTTTGCACATCCATACAAATTTTAGTGTCAGTTTGTCAATTTCTGCAAAAGTCATCTGGAATTTATTGCATTGACTCTGTAGATTAACGTGAATATTGTCTTCTTAACTACATTGTCTTCCAATTTAGAATATGACCTATCTTTCCATTTATTAAATCTTGCATTTTTCAGGGATGTTTTATAGTTATTGATGTACAAATAGAGGTACAAACTTCACTTGTTAAATTTATTCCCAATTATTTTTTTCTTTTTGTTGTATTGCAAATGCAAAGTTTCATTAGTTTCATTTTAGAGTTGCTTATTGCTCTTTTATAAAAATTCGATCAAATTTTGTATATCAATCTCATATCTTGCAACATTGCTGAACTCATTTATTAGTTTTAATAGTTTTATTTTTGTATATGTGAATTCCCTAGAATTTTCTATATTCAAGATTATGTCTTCTGCAAATAGAAACATTTTTACCACTTCTTTTCCAACCTGAATGCCTTTTATTTCTTTTTCTTACTCAGTTGCCTTGGGTAGACTTCCCTTATGATGTCAAATAGAAGTGGGAAAAGTGAGCACCTTTGTTTTGTTGCTAATCTTAGCAGAAAAGCATTCAATCACTATTAACGATGGTGTCAGTTTTGAATTTTTCACAGAAATCATCTGTCACTTTGAGGAAGCTTATGGTTTGAGAGTTTTAATCGTGAAAATGTGCTTGATTCTATCAAATGCCTTTTCTTCATCTATTGAGATGATCATATGGTTTTTGTCTTTTCCTTATTCTATTGATACGGTATGTTGCATTAATTAATTATCAAATACTCAAATAATTGCAGAATCTTGGTGCAAACCCCACTTGTTCATGGTGTATAATTTATTTATAAATGGCTTGATTTCATTTTCATTTTTGTTGAGAATTTTTGCATTTATATTCATAAGTGTTATTGGTCTGTAGTTTTTTCTTTCCTATGTTTTGCCTGGCTTTGGTAGTAGTATAAAATTAACCTCATATAATGAACTAGAAAACATTCCTTTTGCATTTTTGGGGAAGAATTTCAGGTGGACTGTTATTCTGTTAAACATGTTTTAGAATTCACCAATTAAGCCACCAAAGCCAGAGATCTTTGTAGGAAGTCTGCTCAAATTTTGTATTTCTTATTGACTCAGTTTTAATCACTTGTGTCTTTCTAGAATTTTTTTCTATTAGTTTAGGTTATCTAATTTGCTGGCATACAGGTTATTTTATTTTATTTTATTTTTATTTTTATTTTTTTATTTTTTCAGTGTTCCAAGATTCATTATTTTGGCATACAAGTATGTATGGTATTCATTATAATCCTTTTTATTTCTGTAAGGTGGGTACTGATGTTTTCTCTTTTGATTTTAATAAGTTGTGTCTTCTCTCTTTTTTGTGGTCAGTCTAGCTAAATGTCAATTTTGGTGAATTTTTCAAAGAAGAAAATTTTGTTCTATTGTTTTTCTCTATTGTGTTTTCCTATTCTTTATTTATTTCTACCGTATCTTCTGTTTTTCCTTCCTCTGCTTGATTTGGGTTATGTATGTGCTTTTTTCTTTCTAGTTTCTTAGGTGTAAGTTTAGATTATTGTTTTGAGATACTACTTGTTTTTTTTTAATTATAGGCATCCATAGATATAAGTTTCCTGTGTAAGTCCTGTTTTAGCTGCACCATATGAGATTTGGTATGTATCCCACAATGTTTAGTATTCACTTTTATTTATCTCAATGTATTCTGTAAGTTTTCTTGTGATTTTCATTTGGACCCATGGGTTATTTATTAGAGTGTTATTTCCACATATTTGTAAATTTTACCAATTTTCTTCTTTTATTTATTTAATTTTATTTCATTGTGATCAGAGAATATACTTTAGCTGACCTTTCTTTTAAAATTTGAGGCTTGTTTCATGGCATAACATATGGTCTATCCCGAAGAATGTTTCATGTGCATTTTAAAAGAATGTGTACTTTGCTGTTGCTGGACTGAATGTTCTATACATATCTATTAAGTATAACTGGTTTATTGTGTTGTTTAAGTCTTGTGTCTATCTTAATGATCTGCCATTTCTTGTATCCATTATTATTGAAAGTGGGATATTGAAGTCTCCAACTCTTGCTGTTAATTTGCCTAGTTCATCCTTAAGCTCTGTCAGTTTTTGCATTATATATTTTGGAACATTTTTGTTTGGTGCATATATATTTTGACTGTTATGCCTTCTTGATTGATTGACATATTTTTCATTATAAAATGTTCGTTCTTTATTATGTATAGTCACTGAATTCTTTTTCCCAGTTACCTTAGCAGAAAGCTAATGATTAGATAGAGATTTCCTTAAATGGCTTGAACCACTAAGTCTCCCAGTCTTTGCTAAAAGGTTTTGTTTGTTTTAGTGGGAAGACTTCAGTGCTCTAGTAGGTAGTTCAAAGATCTGTCTTAGCCTTCACTACCCGATTGTGAAGAACCTCAAAGTCATTCAGAAGTAAGACAATATGACCTTCTTAGGTACTTCCTGGGACTGTGATAAACCTTGAACTTGTGTATGGCATTCACATTTCTCAGCTGTTCTCTTAAGTTATTTAGTCAGTGCTTGTTAGCCCCAACTGGTATTATTGCCTCGGGAGACTGTGATGTTAAACAATTGCCACTGATTGTTTTTGACAAATGCCTTGAGGGTAGGGCTATTCATGAGCCCTAAGTCAAGTCAAATAAAGACTTGTTCTGAGAATAAAGCTTTTCTAGAGAACTGAGAGACAGATCAAATAGTGATAATACTCTGGGAACAGAACTTTATGGGAGAGCTCCAAATCTGTTTGCCCCTCTAATGGACAGTAGGCTGCTGGTATTCACACACATCACTATCAGGCACCAGGGTTCTAGGTATGATACAGAAGCTTCTACTGCATGCCAGGCTTGTGGCTCTGTCAATAGACAACTCATTTGTTTCATGATGAAAGAGGACACATTGTGGAAGTTATAGACCTTTCTGCTCCTGGAAGATTGCATACCCTGGCCTTTTGATTTCCCTTTCTCGTGAACATCCTTATTTTTGGATGTGATATTGCTTGAAAAGTGCCAGATAATACAGGTTTTTAAAATTGTACTGTGACAAGTAGCAGTGGTAATAAAGATCCCTAAGGCATGACCATTAATGTGTGCAGTTGTTCATTCTATGTAAATGTAAAGTAATTTTGACCCTCCTTCTATTGAAAGAAACAATTGCTGTGGACCCTGAGTATCCCTGCACATCTCACTATGTGTGTCAATGATGCAAGGTCCTGACTGCTCTTTAGCCCGGCCATTTCTCAGGATTGTGTTTGAGAGTTGAAGTAACATGATTTACTTCCCATTTATTATTATAATGGTACATATCCCAGGTTCATTATCTCTCTCTCTTTATTTTTAAAGATTTTTGTTTATTTATTTGACAGAGAGAGAGATCACAAGTAGGCAGAGAGGCAGGCAGAGAGAGAGTAGGCAGAGAGGCAGGCAGAGAGAGAAGAGGAAGCAGGCTCCCTGCCGAGCAGAGAGCCCGATGCGGGCCTCGATCCCAGGACCCTGAGATCATGACCTGAGCCGAAGGCAGAGGCTTTAACCCACTGAGCCACCCAGACACCCTCATTATCTCTCTTTTACAACATAACCCATTGCAAGTACAGGAAACCATTAAGTGTCCTTTTATTTGCCTCTGGGAAATGGAAGAAAAGAAACATACAGCTACCGCTTTTGCAATACAGACATTTGTTTCTGAGGCAAGAGTCTTGCGTTGTCTGTTGGCATTGTAAGTCTTGAAACAGAACCTAAGTTGTTACTTAAAATTAGGGTAGTATCTTAGAATTTGCACAGTTTTTGAATTTTGGCTTTGAGGATGGGTTGCTGATGAAAACTACTTCTAGAATAGAAAGGATGACAGACTATATGGACTGGGTTAGGGCATATGAAAAATACCCAGGATTTAGTTTGTGAATGCTCTTGTCTCGGTGGTGGGGTGGGAATAAAGATCTCTCATTGTTCTACTTATTAGTGAATGTTTAGAGGCTGAATGGTGAGAGATAGGGTTGTAACTAGTCATCTGAATTATACCTAGCTTCATTTTCTTCCAAACAGAAGGAGGAAGGTATATTATAATGATGATGACACAGGAAACCCCAGGACATCAGCCAAATGACTATGTGGCTTCTGAGCCAAGGGGGCCAAAATCTGGAACAGGTGGTATCAGCAATGGTGTAGCTGAGGAGGAGAAAAGCACCAGAAGCTGCAGGAGGAAAGAATCGCTTTATACCACTAAGCAAGTCTTTGTATTTATCTTCAGTTTTGAACAGCTGACCTCTGAAGTTCAACAGAAAAATCTTGGACTGTTTAAAATGTACAGAGCTCTACATTTTCATCGTCGACAATGAGGCAGACATGGATTTGAATTATCTTTTCGACTTTTGTTATCAGGAGGAAAACAGATACTTAACCACCATGAACTTCTGTTTCCCAAGACACAGCCAGAATTCAAGGTTGTCCTTGAAGCTCTGGTTGATACACCCTTGATATTTTCACCAATGTTTGTGTTTTTGCTAGTGGTTTTAGATACTCATTTTGTCACTTGAAAAATAGGCAGATCAAAGACACCACTCTTCAGGGACACAAACTGAAAATCATGGCTGCTGATTTGGTGGTCCGGGCCACGAATGTAAATGCTCATGATGACCATCCATTCTCTGACTGAAACCCAGCTGATGATCACACCTGTACTGCCTGGACTGCTACCTTGCCAAATGGACTTATCCTCACCCTGGATAAGGGCACACATATCTATTAGTACCAGGGTTCTGGGTCTGATACAGAAGCTTCCACAGCATGCCAGGTTTGGCAGCTCCTTCCAATAGACTACTCATTTGTTTCATGATGAAGGAGGACACGTTGCAGAAATTGTGGACACTTTCTGTTGCTGGAAGATTACATACCCTGGCCTTTTGATCTCCCTCACCCCTTGAGGCCACCAGTGATGCCACAATGGTTTTGACAGTTTTTCAGACTATGGTTTTGTGGTCCACCCATGCTATTTAGGCCATAGAAAATAATCTGTTTCATGTTTTTTGCTTTTTGGACCTTATGCAATACCTCAGTGATGTTTCTTTTATCACAAAGGCCACCGAGCAATGGGACAATGGTCAAAGTATTTGATGAGCATTTCATGCTCTTTACTATCTATAGACTTTGGGTATTATTGAAGACTGAAAGAATTTCTTTCTCTAACACCATCACCTTCTTCTGGTCCACACACTTCAGTAAGAGCCCAAAGAGTCTATCCCCAGAAAAGGAACATCTCATCTTGACTATTTCCTGGGTAAAGATCGGGGGGGGGGGGGAATCCAGGTATGGAGAGAAGGTAATTAGAGAAAAAGTAAACTTATAGGTTCTAGGATTGAATGCACTAGTTTTGTGGTGATGGAGGGAGTTCAAACCCCCCTGGGATGCAGGGAGGGAACAACTTAGCCCCCAGAAGGTATGGAGGGCAGAGGATGACAACGTTTCTTTGTCCTCTAGATTCAGCATTGTTGCCTGATTCAAGCAGCAGTCCCACCTAACAGTCTGACCTCACACTGAGTTTGTCTTCTCTGTTCATATGCTATAAAAATAAACATACTCCGGTAAACATGACAGGTCCTGACCTACTCTGCTGGATCTAATGCTATCAGTGAAAGCTTCCAAACAGGAAGATGCACAAACACAACTTTCTTTCCATCTGACTGATCAATCATGCACTCTTCCTGATGCCTGAGTGGTCCTAGGTTATGCCATGTGTGGCAATCAAGGCCACAGCTACTTGGTGATGCGAGCTTAACAAAAACCAGGATGACTGATTCAGAGCATACGTTTGTATGTAGGGAGAATGAGCCACAGAATCACTCTCTCGTGGGGGCAGGGCTTGCTTTGTGACCCAGCTTTTGTCCTTGCAATTACTGAAAGTCTCACAGAAACCTTCCCACCAATTCTATTGATTAAGACAGTCACAGATATATCCAGGTTCAAAGACCAATGTCACTCTAGGAAGTACGTGAGGTATGAAATACAGATTGAAGCGGTCATCTCTGGAATATACAATCTGTCACTCTTTGTTATGATGGCATTTTACTTTTGCATCTATTGAAACAGACTTCAGTGATTCCTCCACATCCAACTCTAATGAATCCACTTGTTTCAAATCTAATTGTATTTAGATATTGTGCTATTTATTCACATTTCTTAAATTGCTTTGTTATTACAATCAGTTTTGGTTTTGTGTGAGTGAAGTGTTTTCATTATTAAATCCCACCTCTTGAATTGTACACTGTATATGAAAAGAATTTTGTTTTGTTCCTGGCTCTACACCCAGAATCTAGAATGCTGCCAGAAGTATACTATGTACTCAAGAAATGTTTGTTGAATGAATAAAACCTAAAGGTCTTATGTTGGCTTTCCATAAGCAGTTAACAGGTCAAGTCCATAATCCATAGGCAAAACAGCATGGGTAACAAGGGCCACTAATGGGTCAGAAAAGACTGAATGTCAAGTAAGAAATTACCAAAGTTCAAGCAGCATCAGCATTACCTGCAAGTTTTGGATCATTAAATCCTGCAGACAAGGTTCTGCCTCACCTGGGACTGTATTATTTGCCTTCCCTCCAAGTGTATTGTCGTTTTATTTCCCTGGTCTTGGTATTCGTTAAGCATTCTTTGGCATCTAACTGATACTTTGGCCAGTAATATTCCTGTTGTCTTACTGGTGCCTTAAATATATGTGAATAATCAGTTATTCATCTGATCATATGTAATTGTCCTGCAAACCCTATAGATGGAAATTAATGGCTTCATTTTAAATGATTTATTTATGCAACATCACCTAGATGAGGTGGCACAGATTTGATTTAAGCTTGTTAATTGTTTTTTCTTCTTTAGCCCCATTGTTTTGATAAATATTTCATATACCTGCTCTGATCTACTGCAGTTGTGAGAGACAAAGACAAAACACATTTTTAAAAATATTTCATTTATTTTTTGACAGAGAGAAACACTACTAGAGAGAGAACACAAGCAGGGGAAGTGAGAGAGGGAGAAGCAGGCTTCCTGCTGAGCAGGGAGCCTGATGCGGGGCTCGATCCAGGACTCTGGGATCATGACCTGAACCGAAGGTAGACACTTAATGACTGAGCCACCCAGGCACCCCAACACAACACATTTTTGATCTGTGTTTATCTATTGGTGGAACAGGCAACTGTCCATGCAGAGTGATTTTAGTTGTATTTGGATGGCTATCCTAACAAAAAATACTTCTCATGTTGGATTATCATGATGACAGTTATAATTTTCATAGTTTTAGTAGTAACTAACATTTAAATTTTACTATATGCTAAACTATTTCTTAAATTTCTATTTTTTGAAACATGTATTTTGTTAACATGAAACAATATCTCATATCTTTCATTCAACAATTAGGGACAAAATTTAAAGTGCAAAGAGATCAGCTCAGTGTTATATTAAATCTTTATTTATCTTTAATCTTTAAATGTTTATCAGCTTCACAGAAAGCGAAGATCCCAGATCAAATGTTTCTTTTTCTTCACCAACTTCAATGTGCTTGTGAGGACTTTATTTTCTGAACTGATAGCTTCTATAGTCTGCTTCACTTATTTGATATTTCTGTATTATTGTCTTTTATATGGGTATTCACTTCAGGGGATTTTTTCTTAAAGACAACACATTTTTTTTCTTTTGTACCAAATGTTAGTAGCAAAAGTGTTTAAGTATTTATTTGTCTGAAAATATGTTTTTAAAATGTTCTTGTTTCCATGTAGGAGGTAGCTCACACAAAATATAAATAGTTAAATAAAAATAAAATCAGGAACAGAAGAATGGAAATCAGAATAAAAAGTAGCGAACAGTCAAGATAATTGATATAAAAGAAATACATCTCTTTGGCTCTACTTATCCTGATGGTCAAAGGAAAGGGAAAGTTAGACATTCATTTAATTTACATTGATGAAAACACATTAGCTTTTTATGGGGAACAAATCATTTCCTGGCACTAACCTTTAAAATAAACGTTTATCACAGAAGTGTCTTGAGAGAACAAAGTAAATTGGTGAGCAATACCCTCAACAACAGACCTCAACACACCCCGTCAAGGTTTTGAAATGGTATTTCTTGTGTGTTCCTCAGACATTCCATAATTAGCCAGACTTAATAGAACTAAAATGCAAGCTGGCTAAAGACATCATTAAAAGACCCAATACTACTGATTCATTATCCACAAGATTTATCAAACTGTTTACTGATGTTTTTAAAGAAATGAGAGGCTGCTTAAAAAGGTGATTAGTTGACACAAATTCATGTCTTGCCCATGGCTGGTGCTTTGTCATCCAGCTTAAAGAATTTGATAAAATCAACAAAAAGTGCTTATTTTTTTAAGTGATTAAGATTATCTTAATTTTCACTTCCAAATTACACTTGTTCTCAAAACACAACTTACCTTTGGGAGAAAAATCTTTTTTCTTTTTCTTTTTTAAATAAAGATTTTATTTATTTATTTGACAGAGAGAAACACAGCTTGAGAAGGAACACCAGTAGGGAGGGTGAGAAAGGGAGAAGCAGGCTTCCAGTCAAGCAGGGATCCCGATGCGGGGCTCGAACCTGGGTCTCCGGGACCATGACCTAAGCCCAAGGCAGATGCTTAACGACTGAGCCACCCAGGTGCCCCTGGGAAGAAATCTTGACGAGTCAATCCACTTAAAGAAAAACCCTGAAGAAACAAATTAACCATGATCCCATCAAGCAATAGAACATTCTCAGCACCCCAAAGCGCCCCTTATTTTCCTTTTCAATCATCATTCTCTCCTTACCCAAAGGTAACCATCATCCTGAGTTTAAATACCATAGCTTAGTTTTGCCTGTTTGGGGACTTTTTATGAAAGAAATCATTAGTTATATTCTTTTGCATCTGGTCTCTTTTGCTCAATATTTTATTTGTGATTCTCATATCCAAGCTCATGTTCAGGTGTGGAGTAGTGATTCAGCAATTTTACTTCTGAAAAACATTTCATTGTAAAGATATTTTGCATTTTATTTTACACAATTTAAGTACTAATGAACAAGTGGCATTCTCTAGTTTGGAGCTTTTATAAATAACACAACCTTGAATGTTCTTGGACAAGTCTTTCAGTGCCCTTGTAGGAGAGAGATTGCTGGATCATTGGAGATGTATATGTTTGATTTTGATAGATAATTCCAGTTTCCCAAAGCGATCGGATTAATTTATACTCTTATCTGCAGTTCATGAGGATACCAGTTGTTCATTATCCGGCTTGTTTCTATCAGTCTTTTAATTTAAGTCACTCTGGTGGTTGTGTAGTGGTATCTCATTGTGGCTTGAATTTGCTTTTCTCTTGTGACTAATGAGGTTGGCCACTTTGTCATATGCTTTTTGACCATTTGGTTATCATTTTCTCTGAGGTCTTTTGCCAACTTTTCTAAAAGCTTGTATGTCTATTTCCTAAATAGTGTCAAAATTTGTAATATGTTATGAGTATGAGCCCTATGTTTCTAGTCTCTTAATTTTTTTATGAATGCAAGTTTTTTTATTTTAATTTTACTAAAGCCTAATACATCAGTCTTTTCCTTAAGTTAGTGTCTTTCATGTCTCAGGACATGAAAATATCCTTTGTTTTCTTCTAGAAACCTTAAGATTTCTCCTTTTACATATAGAGTCACATAGAATGCTGTCATCACAAGCAATAAAATAGTAAAGGTGGTAATAGTCATAGTCCCTTCCATTTGTATGGGGAATGTAGTTGGCATTCTGGAATTTTAACCCCAAAAGAAAACTGCACTGTAGGTGTTATTATCTATATTTTAAAGATAAGGAAACTGAAGCTTGGATAATTAAGTATTTGTTTTCCTCCTGATAATAAAAAAAAAAATCCATATCTGCCTCATTCCAAAGGCTATGTATTTGTCGTTTCACCCTCTTTCCTTAAAGGAGTTCCCATTTGTAGATTATGTGCAAGTGATAGCCTTAAAATCTGTACAAATGTACTAAATGTAAAAACTCCAGTTCCCAGAGAAAGAAATTAAGTGAATAAAATAAAAGTTAAAAAAGCAACATCTTGCAGAAATTCCAAAGCAGCCCATCAAGAAAATATAAAAATAATGCACTGAGAACTCAGAATAGAAGAAAATGGATCAAAAAGATTAGCAACAATAGGGGCTGACAAATGAAATCATCAATGTACTGCTTCAGTCTGCAGAACATTTTTGAAAAGCAAGTGAGAAAGGGCAGAAAAAATTGTTGGAAGTCAGGGACATAAATAATTCTAGTGCTATCACTTTATAGGTTAGGCTTCCAAGTACACACTCAAGGGGCTTCTTGTTTTCTGGTTATTACTTTGTTTTCACTTAGGTAAGCTCTTATCCAGATGGGGAGATGGTGTTTTTGTTGTGTCATCTATTGTTGATATGACAAAATGGAAAGCTTGTGTTTTATCCCACTGCTTAAATCTGAATATTGCTTTTTATTAAATTATTTTCCACATGGGGCTTCTGTGGGTAAGTGGGTAAAAATCAATGAAATAAGTAGCTCCAAATAGAAGAAGAAAGAAAAGAAATATAGCATAATTTAATATCTCTCACTAACTTTCACTAAATCTCTCTAAGTAAGCATGAAAGTCATTCCCCCTAGAGTAGCAAGAAGAAACTCATGATGATCTTTCTGAATCAGAACAAATAATCTATGTGACCGACTACTTATTCTTCTACCTATTTTTTTTTTCTTATGATAAGTTTAATATCCCCTGAACTCTGGGCGTCTTTATGTTGTTGTTGCAAAAATAGTGTTTTTTTTCCATTAAAATTATTTTAGTAACATTGCAACCTCCCAAACTGTCAAAGTTGGAGACTATATTCCTTCCTGCAGACCAACCTATAAAGCAATGTTTACAAAGAACTTATCGAAGATATAAAACAGAGAGTTAAATTTATCTCACCTGAGCTTTTGTACCATTTGGCTGATTTGATGAGGATGGTCCTACAGAGAGGTTGTAGTTGACACTTAAAAATGTTATAAATTTGTTAGAAAAAGGTATAAATTTACTGTAAATACAAATAAAGATGTCGTCACTACCCAAGAAACTTAAGAAATATCACACTCTACTACATGATATTCACTGAAAGGAAATTTCATGTATATAGATTACGATATGTGAGGGACAATGTACTTATGGAATATGATAAAGTTTTATGAAAATATTTATTACTGGGGCACCTGGGTGGCTCAGTTGGTTAAGCGACTGCCTTCGGCTCAGGTCATGATCCCAGACACCCGGGATCGAGTCCCACATCGGGCTCCCCGCTCTGTGGGAAGCCTGCTTCTCCCTCTCTCACTCTCCCTGCTTGTGTTCCCTCTCTGGCTGTGTTTCTCTCTGTCAAATAAATAAATAAAATCTTTAAAAAAAAGAAAGAAAATATTTAATACAGAAGCTCAGAGTGTCCAAGTTGCTTCTTTTCTTCTCACACTCCAACATTAAGAGCTCATTTGGAGATAATCTAAAAAGGCCTTCTTTGCTACCCACCACCAGTCTCTTGACTATGGAGATGAACAGATCAGAGTAAGTATGAATTTAAAATAGAGGTATATAGTGTGAGAGAGAAATGGTACTTGTGAGTTGTGCTGTAGTTGCTTTAAATAAAAGAAAAATGACAATGCAAAGAGGAGGATAAAAGCAAACTTTAGAAATTTCCCATGGCCTGGGTGTGCCTAGCTCCCTGCTTAGAGTGAGTACTCTGTTCACCATCCTAAAGTGATAATCTATTATTTTGATTTCAAGTGTAGAAAATGGCATATATATATATATATATATATATATATATATACACACACACACACACACACACATATACCCTTAACAGAAACAATGTATTTAATTCCAACAATGAATAGTCATTCATTCAGTCAGCAAATACTTACTGAACGCTATTTGTATGATAGGCATATTCAAAATTTGGATGCATACATCTGACTATTTACAACATCTGGCCTCAAGGAATTCACAAGTAGTAAAATGTGTGTCCAAGTCAGCAAATAACTCCAAAATAATTATGTGTAGTGCTATATGGAAGAAAGAAAGAACATAGGCTATTCATGGAGGGAAGAAAGATACCAAAGTTTGCCTGGGATAGAGGCAGGCTTCATGGAGGAGATACCTGAGCTAATTTAAAAAATTAAGAAGGACTTTACCAGATGGACAAAAAGAGAAAATAATTCCAGATAGAGGTGATATTGTGAGCAAAAATCCATCTAAATGTTGGACTCTGTAGGCTTCTACACACAAACTCATCTTTAGGCCATGGGAAACCTTTAGAGGATGTTCAGGTATGGGCATCTTTCAGGATTTGCATTTTAGAGTTTCTAGTAGCTTGTTGAGGTTGTTCCAGAAATGACAACACGGCATGAAGAAATAATAACAAAGATTAGAGCTGGAATTTATTGTTTACTAAGAGTAAGGCGCTCTTTGGAGAGCATACCGTGTAATACTTAATCCTCACAACAATCACATGAGGTCAGATTCATTATTGATTTTGTCTCACAGAAAGCAAAATGGAGGCCCTGAGAGGTAGAGTGAACTGCCCTGGGTCACATGGCTTGAACATGACAGAATGGGCCATAAACATGAGCAGGTAGGACGTAGAATCTGTGTAATGACATACCACACTTATATCATGAAGAGTTTGTTGCCAAATTGATGAGAAGTCATTTGAACATTAAGTAAAAGTGTTTGAAAAGGGACCAGGAAAGATAGTGAGATTTTGAGAAACTTTTAGGGAATAAAATTAGTAGCTCTTTGTAGCTAATAGGACAGCTCATGAGTGAGCATGACACATGAGTCTGGGATGCTTCTCTGAACCTTGGGCTGAATCAATGATCCTTTATATATCTGAGCAAATTTGTTCCAGACCATGTTAAGAAACTAGACTAGAATATTTGGTGAAAACAGGCATGATTTTTGCTTTCAGTTTTATAACTCTGTTTGGAGAGATTTTTATTAATTAAATAATCACTCTATTCAGTGTAAATTGCTGGGAGAAGGAACACATGTGTACACACATGTGTGTTAATGAGAGTATAGAACTATGAGTGAGGCTAGAGTACAGGGAAGCTTTCATTAAGGAAAGGATGTTGGAGCTGAAATCTGAGGGGCTGATGGGTAGGACTTAATTAGAGCAGATCTTCTCCTAAGTGATGGCATATCGCACAGAAAGAGAAACTTGAACAGAGGCAGCACGTTCAGGAGGGATGACAAGGCTCTCCACAGTGCAAGTGTTTATTGGACAGAAGCAGACATTGATTTGCTCTTGAGAAAAGCCACCAGGATGGCATCAGGAGACGTTTCCATTTTGGGGTGGGAGGCAGGCAGCGGAGGACAGTGTGTTGGTCAGGTTCTCCGGGGAGTATGTGAGACAGGAGAGAAAAGGGGTGCTAAGGGTTAGATCCGCATCACATTTAAGGGCAGTGTCCAGGAGTCCCCTAACAATTGCCATAGTAAAGGGCCCCGAGAGAGAAAAATAAAACCCAGACTGACAAGCCGTAGAGGGAGAGATCTTTGTGGAGAGAAAAGTCAGCTCGGACAACAATGGCATTTGGTCACTTGTCAGTTAATAGTGACTTTGGAAAGGACAATCTGAGTGGAGTGGTGGCAGTGGAAGCCAGAGCCGGTTGCAAGGGAATGAAAGTTAAGGAAGTAGAGACCATGGAGCCTACTTGCATGACTGTCTCCCGTGGCTTGGCTGTGACAGGAGCAAGGTGACAGTGACCGGAAAAAGCATCAGGAAGTTTTTCATTGTTTTGTTTTCCATACATGGAAACACATAAAGGAGGAGGCTGAGTACAGGTTTATAAACCTGAAAGGGAAGGTCATGGCAAGAGGGACCTGAGACCCAGGAGCTCACTGACGACAGGAGTCATAGGGCTGGACGAGGATGGGCTCCTGAGAGCAGAGCTTTCCGCTGAGGCCTCTCATTATCTGAGTCAGGAGGGGCGGAGTAGAAGGACAGATGTTACTGTGGGTGTTGAATGTATTAGCCTGGAGCTAGTAAGTGTTCAGGCATCAGACCCTGTGCGGAACTGTGCCAGTGTGCTCTCAGTTGTAAGCGTCACCCCTCCCTACCACGGAGGGCGCCCGCCCGGAGAGCTTAAGTGACTTGCGTGAGGCCACAGAACTAGTGAGGGGCTGAGCTGGAACTTGAAATCAGAGCTGCCCGATTCCTGTCCAGAAGCATGGAGGTTGACAGTCTTACCTAAAAGCCTCACTGGTCTCTCTCGAAGTCATTGGCTGTGAAACAGGGAAGTGACAGCCTTGAGCTAGGGATGAGGATTTTGAGGATGTGCTGTGCCACGGACACAGGAGCGCCCAGAGTGGCAGACTCGGCTCTGGCTCACTGGCTTGGGTGCGCTTGCTCTAGTCCCAGCATTTGCAATTTACTTAGATCCCAGGGACGTATTCAGCTTGATACAAGAGCTCAGTTAGCTCAGGGATAATAAACGGGGCCAGCACAGATGGGTGTCCTTGGCTGAGCTCTCCTTGCCTCTCTCAGTTCCCTGGAGACACGCTGGTTCTCACAGCTGGTCTGAGGAGCCCAAGCAGGTCTGAGCACACCCAAATCTCTGACTATTCCCCTTTTCCAAATGCTGTCACAGATGCCTTTCTGGTATGCAAGGCTCAGAGGCTGTAACAAGAAGACCCTTACGGGAAACAGAATGCACACTGAAACTAACAACATGCTCTTGCCATGCTTATTCTCTATTTATAGACTCTTTTTCTGGGTGACTGCCCTCTCCGCGTTGGTGGTGGTCCAGGTTTTCCCCCACATTAACTCCTACTATAACAAGAACACACCAATCATAGTGGCTAAGGATGAAACCAATAATCATAGCAACAGACTGAGGAATTAATATTCTCCTACCAAAAAGTCAACCATAAGGAAGCATAATTAGATAATTGTGAATAAATGCTATCTTTGCATAAGAAACAAGAGAATATGAATGTTAAAAAGCCCATAAAAGTTAGTCTCAAAAAGGATTTCAACCCAAGTCTTCTGAAGACTGCAAGGTAATAGGAGGGTAGGGAAAGGTCAGGGAAATACCTGTGCACCCCCAATACCAACCTCATCCTGATTTCCAGTAAGCTCCTCTGTCTCTTGATCAACAGTTACGTGACAATGAAACTCTTCAAGGTTATTCCCTTGAGAATATAGTTAACATTGCTTCTCACTTTTCTCCAGGTATATTATTCTGATATTATTATTTATTTTGTTGTCTTTCTCTGAAAATGATTTGAGCTATCTTATAAAATTCACAGTTTATAGTAGTATAACATAAATAGATGAGAAAATAAGCCCAGAAAAAAATATTTTTTAATAAAAAAATAAATTTTTATAAGCATGCGTGCATGCATTTCTGTATGTGAAAAGAAGGGGAGATTCTGACATTAAAAAACACCTTTCAAAGCAGAAGTTGTATGTCTTTTAGTTTCTAATTCAACCTAACCCTTCCATAGGGTAGCACAGTGCTAAAAAAAAAAAAAAAAAGGATGCCTTTTAATTTGCCTAAGTGCAAACGGATATCTCTACTAGAAGAAAAGGTGATGAAAAGCCTCTCTTGAGAAAGAGTGAATGGACAAGTAAAGATTTCTCATCCCAGACAAAAGAAAATACCCAAGGAAGGGAGTCAAAAAAGAAGATTCCAAGGAGAGAGATGGAAAGTAATGCCAAGAGGCAAACACATAAAAAAGATTTAGAGATCAGGCTAATTAAAAATTTAAAAGCTTTATTTGTCAAAAACATCATAAACAACCCAAATATTCTAAGACAGAGGGCAGGTTGAAACCATCTAAGTGCATTTGCTGGGGAGGTGGGAATCTGCTGAGCCAGGTCTGTCTTTGGTTGAGGAAGGTTAAGCATCAGTTCAAGGTCACCCAGCCAAGATGTGAGCTGACATCTCTTTACCCCAGGGCACATGCTCTTATGTCATCATTTCTCTTTCTTCTTTCTTGGGATTTATCTGTTTCATTTGCTTTTAAACCTTGGTATTTTCTTTATTATTTCTATAAATTTTGTTTTGTTTTTATATTCATTATATTCTTCAGTGATTCATCAATTGTTCAATGATTTTCTTGGTGTTCCATTTATGTTTATTGAACAAGTAAATGAATAGTCTAAGTGGTTATTTTGGGTATATAGGCTTTTTTTTAATATATACTATATTACATTCTCATTTTAATTATAAATTTTTCAGTATATGGGCTTTCAATGGATGAGTTAATAGTGTCTGAAAATAGTTATAATTATGTTTCCCAGTGATAAAGTTTCTTTTATATGCCATGTTTAAATGTCTACATCAGAACTTCTAAACTGTGTGAAGTGATGTTAGGAGATTTCTGGTATTTTTGTTTAGCCTATTAATAAGGATGTTGCTAATGTGTTTATGCTTGGGGTTTTTTTGTTGAAAAATGCTTCATTAAAGTGGTTATTCTCTATCATTTTGAGGATGCATCTTTTTATTACTGGTTTTATGATTTTTTTTTTTTTAATAAGAAAGGTGTTGAATTTTACTGCTACTTTTTCAGCAATTATCCTGTGGGGTTTTCTTTTTTATTTTAGTGAAGTAAATCTTTATGTCACTAGATGTCCTGACATTAATAATTTCTTGCTTTCCTACTTGATACAAATGCTATGTGGTTATGACAGATTGTGCCATCGTATTTTATACTTTGGTTTGCATAAAAATCACCTGGTATAAATGCTAAAATGTAGATTCTATGGTAACACTCGAAGAGTTTGAAGCTGAGAATTTGAATTTTTAGAAGTCCCTCCTCCACCACCATGATTCTAATACACATGATTCACAGACTACAGTTTGAGAAACATAGTGGAAATGAACAACTGATTGATTCTTATTGGTATTTTTGTTATCATTGCAGTAATGAGAAAGATGAAATTAACCTAATTGAATTTTTCATTTGTTTGTTTTTATTTTAAGAAGACTTCAACATATTTCTGTTTTCTGGTTTTGCTAGCTTCATTAAATAAATTGGACTTTTTAAAAAGATTTTTTAAATGATGTTAACTGTTTATAAAGGGTAAGAATGTTCTGTTACTTAAGAGTTTAAGAGAATTAATAGGTAAAATAATCTGACCCTGAGGTATTGTTTGCTTAAAATAATTCTCAGGGAGCTTGTTTTTCATTCTCTGCTATGGTTATAGATCTAACAAAAAATGCAAATTGAATTCCGAGATGGAAGAGCAGCCTAGTTTGGTCAGAACACATTATACAAAAAGGGCTCTTGTGGAACATAGAACTGGAAAATTCATATGAGACTAGATCATGGAGGGCCTTGAGTAGGTATAAAATGAATAGCTTACAAAGAAGTTCTAGGTACATTAAATGATTTTATGTTTATAACAGCACTGAAAAATATGTTTTATCCCTATCCCCATTTTATAAATGAGAAAACTGGTACTGGGATCTCGAAGCAGAGCACTGATTAAGAAACCAGATTGAGAGAAGGAAAGTAAATGGGAAGTAGGGTAATTCAGGGAGAGAAACAAAACATGAGAGACTTTGGACACAGAAACAAACTGAGGGACTTGGAGGGAAGGGGTGGGGGGATGGGAGAGCCTGGTGGTGGGTACTGAGGGCACCTGTTGCATAGAGCACTGGGTGTGGGGAATTGGCAATGAATCTTGGAACACTGAAAAAAAATTAAAAAAAATTAAAAAAAGAAACCAGATTGATATATAATATATTATAGGATATAATATATAACATTATATATATATATATAATATATACATTTCTCTCTACTGCTGTATGAGTAACATCATAGAAGTTTATAGTGGGGGGCGCCTGGTGGCTCATCCTGTTGGGCATCTGCCTTCAGCTCAGGTCATGATCCCAGAGTCCTGGGATCAAGTCCCACATCGTACTCCCCACAGTGGGAAGGCTGCTTCTCCTTCTCCCTTTGTCTGCTGCTCCCCCTGCTTGTGTTCTCTCCTTCTGTGAAATATAAATAAATAAAAATTTCTAAAAAAGAAATTTATAGTGTGACCTGTTTAGGAATTCTCAGGGATTTGTGCTAATTTGTCAAATGCTGCTGCTCTAACAGGATGCTGGACAGGCATGTTTGAAAGGCAAAAAAATAAAAAATTTTAAAAAATTAAAAAAATTCTTTACCTCCCCCACTGTTATGGACTGAGTTGTGGCTCCCCAAATTCAGAAGTTGAAGTCCTGGCCTGCAGCCCAAAGGTATCTGGAGATGGAGTCTTCAAGAGGTAATTAGAATTCAATGAGATCATCAGGGAAGGGCCCTTGTGATGTGATTCCTGCTCTTACACAAAAAGACCAGGGTGCTTTCTCTCTACCTTGTAAGAACACAGCAAGAAGGGGCCATCTACAAGCCAGGAAGCAATGTCTGCCAAGAGCTGATCTCTGCAGGCCCTTAGTCTTACATTTTCTAGCCTCCAGAACTGTGAAAATAACCCCAAAATCTTGTTCAAGACTCCCAGTCTATGGTATTTTGTTATGGCAGCCTGAGAAAACTAAGACAGCCTCTGTGTAGTTAGCTTCTGAAATGAAATGTCCAAAGGGAGCTGAGTAAAATAAAAGTAACATATGAGACAGACATTTTACAATAAAAAGTAACTTTTTTATAGTTTAATCAATTATCCAGTCTGCCGAAGCAGTTCCACCTGGGACTTTGAGGCCACAATCTTCAGGGTGACTCCCTGAATCTGGACTCTTATACTCTGAACAGTTATGAAGTTGATTTTCCTTTTAAAATGTCCTTTTGTTCATTTATGCATTCATTCATTCACTGAGCCATTCATTTATTTATGTATTCATTTATTCATTCATTTTAAGATGCAAAGGCATAGTCACAGATATCCAGAAATAATGTATCTCAGAATAGCTTTAGTTTATGTACAGAGAACTGTGAAGTCCAGAGGGATGTTCCTTTTGGTTGCACTGCAAGAATCCAGAGTTTTAGCTGGATCTTGGTGTCTGAATAAGATTTCAAAATGGGGAGATGAATAACAGCAAATTCAGAGATGAGAAATCTCAATTCACAAAATATAATGAGGAAAACTGTAAATTCATTAAGGAAAATTACATGTAGCTTGGTTCTATTAGAGTATATATAAAGAAGATAAAGCTGAAAAGTTATTTTTAAGTCAGATTGAAAATGTTTTTAAATCACAGACTAAAGTTTAAAGGTATTATTCTGCAGATTAGGGAGGGGAAATGAAGAATTTTGACAGCATTATATTAAGTAGTAGCAAAAACAAGAATTAAAACGGGTCCTTGAGTTTTGATCTACTTTCAAAATATAGTTCATTGTTCATCAGGTAGTTGAATTAGCAATATTATAAGAGAGACATCCAGGCTTTGCTCATCCTCATGGTGGTGAAATAACAGCTGATAAAATCACCAATGGAGAGAACAGGAGAAAACAAAAGAATAGGGGACTGAGATCCAAATTGTATAGGAGTGGAGGAAAAACAAAGTAGAAAGAAGTATTATGAGAACAGGAATAATAAAAAGTCATGATGTTAAAGGGAGTTTCAAAAGGAGGTACTTTAATCCTACCTTGCATTATTCTTTTCTTTTTTGTGCTTATCTTTTTTCTTTTCAAATTAAACTACCTTTATGTATTTTTAGGGCAGAGATTATATTTTTATTTTGACAATGCTCAACATGATGCCTAATATACTGTGAAGGGCATTGTTGGGCATTGAATAATTCTTGCTTCTCTATTGCTTTTTATAGTAGTCAAATAATTCTAAGAATGATCACAGTGAACACTTATTATATTCATAATGGGCAGTTCTGAGTGATTTGCAAGGATTATTCACTTAATTCTAACAATGACCAAATAAGCTCTTTATCAAGTGAGGTAGCATTTATTAGGCCGATGAGGGTAGTCACCTAAAAGTGTATGTCCTTCACCCTGAGGAATCTTGAAACTCACTTTGAATTTTAAAACTCTATGGGAAGTTAAAACATTTTATCTTATTTGTTAAAAGAAATCATTTCCTAAGCACGTACTTTTTACAAAGCCTCACATTTGGGTATGTGGAAGGGAGGGTGGTAGGGCCTGCTGGTTACCACAGTTGTTAGAAAAGTTTTGTTTTCCTCACCTTCAACTTTCACAGTTTTCTTCTCTGTAAAGAAAAAAGCTCAAATTCCATCCCCAGCAAGTATAATAGGTAGATTATTGGAAAAATCATACCTGGGTTTCTTTTTTTTTTAATTTTTTAAATGAACAATAATGTATTATTTGTTTCAGGGATGTAGGTCTGTGAGTCATCAGTCTTACACAACACCCAGCACTCACCTAACACACACCTTTCCCAGTTTCCATCCCAGTCACTGCATCCTCCCACCCCGCCTACCCTCCAGCAACCTTCAGTTTGTTTTCTAAGATTAAGAGTCTCTTAGAGTTTGTCTCCCTCTCTGGTTTCATCTTGTTTCATTTTTTCCTCTCTTCCTCTATGATTCTCTGCCTTGTTTCTTAAATTCTGCCTATCAGTGAGATCATATGATAATTGTCTTTCTCTGATTGACTTATTTCATTTAGCATTATACTCACTAGTTCCCTCCACATTGTTGCAAATAGCAAGATTTAATTTTCTAATAACTGTGTAATATTCCATTGTGTATATATACCACATCTTCCTTAACCACTCATCTGTCAATGGACATCTGGGCTCTTTCCATAGTTTGGCTATTGTGGACATTGCTGCTATAAACATTGGGGTGCAGGTGCCTCTTCGGATCACTACATTTGTACTTTTGGGGTAAATACCCAGTAATGCAATTGTTGGATTGCAGGATAGATTTATTTTCAACTTTTTGAGGACCCTCCTTACTGTTTTCCAGCGTGGCTCCACCAGCGTGCATTCCCACCAACAGTGTAGGAGCCTTCCCCTTTCTCCACATCCTCACCAACATCTGTCATTTCCAGATTTGTTCATTTTAGTTATTCTAACTGGTGTGAGATAGTGTCTCATTTTGGTTTTGGTTTGTATTTCCCTGCTGCTGAGTGATGTCGAGCACATTTTCATGTGTCTGTTGGCCATTTAGATGTCTTCTATTTAAAAACATTAGACTTAAGGTTGCTGGTTAGAGCCTAATTCATTAAAAAAAAAAAAATTTAAAGAACCCAAGTGCTGGGGCACCTGGGTGGCTCAGTCGTTAAGCATCTGCCTTCAGCTCAGATCTCGATCCCAGATCTCGATCTCAACCTCTCATAGGGCTCCCTGCTCAGTGGGAAGCCCACTTCTCTCTCTCACTCCCCTTGCTTGTGTTCCCTCTCACTGTGTTTCTCTCTGACAAATAAAAAAATAAAATCTTTTAAAAAAAAAGAACCCAGGTGTTGGTGAGGATGTAGAGAAATTGGAACCTTGTGCACTTTTAGTGGGAATGTAAAATTGTGTACCATTGTGAAAAACAGTATGGTGGGTCTGCAGAAAACTAAAACTACCATATGATCTAGAAATTCCACTTCGAGATCTATACCTGGAAGGATTGAAAGAAGAGTCTCAAATAAATATTTGTATACCCATGTTCACAGCAGCATTATTCCTAGTAGCCCAAAGGATGAAGCAGACCAAGTGTCCATCAGTGATTGAACAGATAAACGAAATGTGGCCTACATACACCATAGCATAACATTCAACCATGAAAAGAAAGGAAATTAAAAATAGAGCTACCCTATGACCGTGCAATTGCACTACTGGGCATTTACCCCAAAGATACAGATGTAGTGACAAGAAGGGCCATATATACCCCAATGTTCATAGCAGCAATGGCCACAATTGCCAAACTGTAGGAAGAGCCAAGGTGCCCTTCAACTGATGAATGGATAAAGAAGATATGGTACATATATACAATGGAATATTACGCCTCCATCAGAAAGGATGAATATCCAACTTTTGTAGCAACATGGACCAGATTGGAAGAGATTATGCTGAGTGAAATAAGCCAAGTAGAGAAAGCCAAGTATTACATGGTTTCACTTACTTGTGGTGCATATGGAGTAATATAGAGGACAGTAGAAGAAGGAAAGGAAATGGGAAGTAGGGTAATTCAGGGAGGGAAACGAAACATAAGAGACTTTGGACTCAGAAACAAACTGAGGGTCTTGGAGGGAAGGGGGTTGGGGGATGGAAGAGTCTGGTGGTGGGTACTGAGGACATGTATTGCATGGAGCACTGGATGTGGGGCATAAACAATGAATCTTGGAACACTGAAAAAATGAAATAATATAATAAAAAAAAAGAAAGGAAATTCTGACACCTGCTACAACATGGATGAATCTTGAGGACAGTATGTTAAGTGAAATAAGCCAGTCACAAAAAGACAATACCGCAATATTCCATTTATATGAGATACCTAGAGAAGTCAGATTTATAGACAAAAAATAGAATGTGTTTGCCAGGAACCAATGGGATTAGAACAGGGGGAGAGGAGTTGTAGTGTAATGGATACTGAGTTCCAGTTTTTCAAGATCAAAGAGTTCTGGAGATTGGTTGCAGACAATGTGAATGTACTTCACACTACTGAAATGTATACTTTAAAATGGTGAAGATGGTCAATTTTGCTTTATATACATTTTACCACAATTCAAAAAAATCTTATTTTTTAATTCAGGTATTCTTATATATAAAATACAAATCTCTTTTGTTGTCATTATTTCATACATCTTTTAAACAATGTATCCTAATATGCAGAAAGCCCATGTAGTGGCTTCCACTGCTATATGATACATATAGGGATTCAAAATTGAAAGAATAGAAAACAGGCATGAAAAAAATAAAATGAATAAGTGCTTATATCACAACTACTAATAATGTGCTTAACTATTAAAAATGGGAACTTTTGGAATGCTTTAATTTAGGTTTCCTGATAAAGGGTCTATTTTTGACGTGAAGAACAATTAATTCTACTATAGGCTTCAGTAGTGATGATAATACTGGGACCTGATTATACTTTATAATGATACCAGATAGGGTAATTTTTCAACTGTTTTATTGGCTCTATGAAGGGATTATTGTGTGACCTGCATTTAGAAAATCCACTCTCTAAAGAATTATCTGTGGTTAAGCTATTATTGTTAGGTCAAGTTATGTGCTTGAAATTGATTAATCTTTTACTGGGGGTGATTGTCATAACTCATATTGTTTACAATTAATCCCTTCTATAATCTGGCCCTGAGTTATTTTTACATAAAATCTGAGAAGACATGAAATATTCATATCTCATATATAGACACATAATTGTGGGCGGTATTCTTGCCATTATCTATGGATTAATTCAAATTTGATAGAATTATCTCTCTTCAGAGATAGATTATGAAAGACTTTTAAAAGAACAGATTTCCATACTAACTTTGAACTTAATCAGCTATTTCATAATTATTCTAGGATTGCTACAAGGAATCCCATGGCTTCTTATTATTCATAGCAGCAAGACAAAAATGTATGCAACCTTTCTTCATTTTAGGAGGTGGCAAAAGGTCTCAGAGATTACCCTTCACATGTTAATATTTCAGAATTTTATTATTTTGATGTGGTGGTGAAAAAGAAAAGTAACTCTCAAGATTTTTCAGTATTTTTCCGTTTCCTTATTCTCAGAAGCATCTTTCATGTCACTAAAAGTCTTTTGGTACTTCTGCAGTATTTGGAAGAGCTTTCATTTCTGTTACGCTACAGAAAATATTGAGTCTTTGTTATTTGAAATGGAAATACAAAATAAAGAGTTTATTCCTCCAGTTATATTGTTTTTTATTCTTTTAACTGCAGCTAACAAACTGGGTTCCAGAAAGCTTTTGAAGCAATTACCAGTTGGTCACAACAACCACAGAGGAGCCATATTTCCTGGCTCGCTTTTTTCCTATCCTGCTTTTATCTTTTCATTTGCTAATAATTTATACACTTAAAAAATTAAAATCTTATATACAACATATGCATACTCCCACTATATCTATCAAATGACATATTGCATTGTTACCCATGAAAATATTTCAGTGCATAGGCATGGATGAATTCTACCAGAAGTATTTTCCTGTCTTTATTCTTGAGTGGTTACCTAATTCATGAAGACATGGGAAGCTATTTTGTGTTTTCAGCTATGTGTTGCAATCTGCTTATACAGCTTTTTCTTCTCATACTGTAAGCTTATGAAGTCAAGGATTGTCCTATGTGTAATTTCCAAAAGTTTTGCAGGCTATTCTGATGTAGAACCTAAATAAAGAACCACTGTGCTGGAAACATATCCCAATAATACACCCAAAACCCGTGGATGACTCGTGCTCCATGGCAGGGCTCTTGTGAATTCATGACAGGCAGGGTTAATTGACCGTGGGGGGGGGTTCCCCAGACTGAGGGGCTCTCCACCTCAGCATTCATCTCTAGGAAGTGATTACTTTGGCACAAAAGGTGGAGTTGATATGCCATCCCTGGTCTAAAATGTTCTCTGTCTTTGCATTGTGATTATAATCGATAAAGACTGTTGGGCAAATATATTCTCTGTGTTGTTAGAGAGTAGTATCAAGTAATTTCATGAAATTTCAAGAAGTTCATTTTCCAATTCATGCAAATATTTGAACTTGATCCTTTTTTTCTTTTCCAAAAGTAATTATATTTTCCTTACCAGAAATTTAGGCTCATACCCAGCAAATGTGTTTTAGGCCAAATTTTGTAATAATTGGTAATATTTCCTTTTTAATCCCTCTACTAGAGAATAGTAGAATCCCTCTACTATACCCAGCAATATGTGTTTTAGGTCAAATTTGCTCATACCCAGCAAATGTGTTTTAGGTCAAATTTTGTAATAATTGGTAATATTTCCTTTTTAATCCCTCTACTAGAGAATAGTAGAATCCCTCTACTAGTAGAATCCCTCTACTATATTTCCTTTTTAATCCCTCTACTAGAGAATAATATAGCCTAGTGATAAAGCACACAGACCGTCTATTCTTGTGTCTGAATCCAAGCTCTAGCTCTTCTACTCACTCTGTGGTTTCCACTTACTCTGTTGCCTCGGTTTCCGCCTTAGTAAGTAGGTATCTAAGAGCTGTGAAACAGATAAGAAACAATTAATACTCTACTCGTGGATGGAGGATCACCAATAATCATGAATTGTTATCATTATTAGTCGTAGAATGTATAACTATTACTTTATATCACCTTGCTTCAAAGTCATCATTTCTGGCAGTAGAAACTTCAGAAAATTCTTGTATGTTTTAAATGTAGTCTTGCAAGAACTTTGGGAATTATTTATTACTGTTTAAATATATGTGCAGCTATATCTATTAAAAGATACGACTATTATTTGGGTCCCAAACCTAGAATATCCCTGAATAATTTTACTTTCATTCATCCGTCCATCTGTCCTTTATCCATCCATCCATCCACACATCCACCCAATAAATATTTGACAAGTGTCTTCCACAGGCCATGCACTGATGAAATAAAGATTAACAAGGCACATTATCTGCTTTTAATGATCTCCCATTCTCTGATGGGAGAAACAGACAAGTAAATAGGCAATTAGAACACTGAGTTTTCAGTACCATGAGATGATTGTGCTTGGGATCATAGAAAGGGGGCCCAGAGGATGTTTCAGTGCTTTGAAGGTAAGGGAAGGCATTCAGTTTTTCTAGTAATGATCAATTTATCTAAAAGGCATTGTTTTTTAGTTGACCTCAGCCCAAATTTGCCTTAGATAAATGCATTCAGAGTGTTACAGAAAACACTTAGGGTCAACCTGGCTTCTCTCAAAGTTGGAAGAGAAAAACTTCTTTTTCAATCTCATGGCTATTTTACTTTAGGGAGCAGAACACACTGATTATGGCTATTTGGCTGCCTCTCGGTCTCCTATTTGGAAAAGGGTGTTCATGTATTTTATATAGCTGAGTTAAATAAATCCCAGTACTTACCACCATAATTTACTGCATGTGAAGGCGGCTTGTCCCCTAGATCACGAAAGAAATGCACCAGGGAAAGCTTCCATCCCACTTCTATATTTCATAAATAAATCACTTTTCCTGTACAAAACACATACAAAGCCGTAAAATTTAGTCTCAGCATTAATAATTATTTTAAGTCTTATAAATCCTAGGTTACTTTATAGTGTGGCCATAGGAATCTTTTTTTTTTTTTAAGGTCTTTTATTCTTATCTAGTAAAATGGACCATTAGTTATATAGAGTCTTTATAGTTTTGAATTTAGAAAGCTCTGTGTTTTTATAATTGCTGATCCAAAATATTAAGATACCTATGCTCTGATTTTTCCTTTATTCAATGTCCCTAGAAACAAGAAATCATAATTATCTTCTTGCTGGGATTTTACAAGATACTTAATGTCTCCGTGAATCAGTAACAAATTAAATTTAAAAGAAAGAAAGAAGGAAAACACTACAAAACCCTTGAATATCATTGCTCCTGGAAGATTCAGCAGTGACATTAAATTTAGGACAGGCATGGATGTTGCCTTGGGCCTGGGCTCATGCCTGCTGCATAAGGTAATGATAAGCTTGCTAACTTCACTCTTGGTTCTTGGTTGTTTTGTTTTGTTTTTCTTTTTTTTTTTTTTTTTTTAACTCTTTTTAAGAACCATTCTCAGAGCACTTAAAATAATGAGGAACTGCACAACACACTCATTCCTTAGCTGTGAACCAGAAATCAGGAGAGCAAATCAGGAATGTCATCAAGGAAACACACAAACACCATTGTTTGGATAGGACAAGGCATCTTGTTTGGAAGAGTTGAAATTCCTTAATTATTTTTGAAGGCCACCAGTAAAGCCTTCAAGAGAAAGCCTTTCCTCCAAATCCTCCATGAGGAGTAATTCAGTCTTGATTAAAAAAAAAAAAAATGAAAGTGGAAGGCTGAGTGTTCCCTCTAAAGTGCAAAGGAACCAAGTTGAAAAAACTGGTAGGGATCCTTTAGCAGAAGGCTTTCTCAGTAATACCCTTCAAATGGGAAACGGATGGGACACAGATGAAACACTATTTTCATTGTTGCAAGCTTAGAAATTGCTTCTTGTTAATTGAATTAGAATTCAATTAGAATTTTTGAATGAGAATTAATGAGGATTCTTAGAATTGCTTGCTTCTTAAGAAATTCCTGGAAACAGCTTACAAACTCGTTCTGTTTCTCCAATTTAACAACCTAATCATACATACCATTGAGATCATTCAGCCAATCTCCTGGAGACATTAAAGAAATTTTAAGGTCACCTGAAAAGTATTGAAATAGTAAACATGGCATTAGTTTCTTAATTGTTTAGCACAATATATTTAAAATATTCTTTATCTTCCATTATTAATGTTGCCTTGACTGGATTTCAAACGCTGAATATGGAAGCATTTCCCACATTTGTCTTCCAGAAAGCTCTGCTCAGCCAAGTATTTTGTTGATACTGACATTCATTTCTCCTTTTTTCCCAGGACAATAATCAGAGATTAGTCATTTACCACAAAGCTAATGAAATCAAGTTTCTTTCCTGGAGTGTCACTGGAGTGGCCATGCACATTTAGAGTATTGTAAAATAAAAGTTGACTTGAGAGTACATTTTTACTGGCTTTGGTGGATATATCTAAATATATCCACTACATATATCATCTGTTTGTTATTAAGGTTGTGCTGGGAATAAATGGTAATAATATTCTTACCCTCCAATATGCTGATACCCTGCAGTAAAAGTATTTGGAAAGTAATATAGAAAAGCAAAAGAAGTTTGTCCGGAAGTTTCTTCCAAATCATACAGCTCATATATGAATATTTATTAGGAGTTGCCCCGAATTTAATAACAATTATAAGAATTTACATTGACATTACCAAAAACAAGTTTGAAGCTGAAAGAAATATTGCTACATTATCAATAATAAAAAATAAATGCCAATTGCTCATGCTGGAAGAAAAACTAAGTGACCTCTTTAAAAAGATCATCATTGTGTGAGGAGAGGATCGAAGAGCACATAATCCCCAAAATGTAAGAGATAACAATTCTGAAGAGGTGTATCAGGTCATTAATTAATAAAATGTGTTTTTTAAAGTCAAACGGAGAAAGTTAATTATCATATAGTTTCATTTATTTGTGGAACATAAGGAATAACATGGAGGACATTAGGAGAAGGAAGGGAGGGACGCCTGGGTGGCTCTGTTGGTTAAGCGACCGCCTTTGGCTCAGGTCATGATCCTGGAGACCCGGGATCGAGTCCCACATCGGGCTCCCTGCTTGGCGGGAAGCCTGCTTCTCCCTCTCTCACTCCCCCTGCTTGTGTTCCCTCTCTGGCTCTGTTTCTCTCTGTCAAATAAACAAAATCTTTAAAAAAATAAATAAATAAAAATAAAAAGCCCTATTCTTCCTGAGCCAATGACAAATGGTGGGTGTGCTAGATTACAGCACAATTGGACAATATTTGATGTGTGGCTTAAAACATTGAGATTCAGTGGTTCAGGAGCATTCTGCCAGGAAGTGGTCATCAGGAGCAGGAAAAAAGAGAGCCATGTTTTGCTTTTTTATTTTAAGACCATTCTAATAATAAGGGAGCTGTTATTTTGAGAGTCACAGCAATTGTTCAATTTCGTGTGTTCAATTAAGTGTCACAGCCTGTGAATGATTTATATTATTGGAGGTTTCCACTTTTGTGGGAAAGGATTATGGTGATAGTTTCTAGAAAATCAATTGAACAAATAAATATTTCTGTCCCTAGCCCATAGAAATTGCAAAGCACAGGTCTTAGGGGTTGCTGCTAGTGACGTTAACTGATGTCATAAAGCTTTGTCTTAGAGTGTCCCTGAGATAATAAACAAGTGCTAATTACATGACCCAGAGTGACTGAAAATGGGTCAGAAGAACAATACTTCTGTGATATTGTTTCTCTGGTCAGATCCACAGAGTCGATTCGTGGATATTCTTAGTTGTACCAGGGAAAAAGTGGGATTTTTTTTTTTTTTTTTTTTTCCTGATTCTCAATACCTGTTTGGCAGGGGACTGTGAGAGCTCCCGTCCTTCGGAAAGCAAAAGACGGATTACTTTCAAATCCAGGAGCCTCATTAGGATTTCTGAGGAAATGAAAAGTGGTTTGACATTGAGACTGAACTAAGGCTACCGGTATAGAATTTTAGTGTTAGCTAACTGCTTACCTTGCTGATGAGGTGATTTCAGGGTGAGCTCTAAAAGACCACATTGTTCATGTGTGGCCCCAAGAACAATGAAGTACAAATTAGCTGTGTCCAATCACTTGGGAAAGCTTATCATTGCCATCAGGCTCTCTGACATTACCTCTCCTGCCCTCTTTCCTTTTGGCTCAGAAAGTAAGCCAGGAAAGTAAGCAAAGGAAAAGAAGCTCAGGGATTTGACAGCAATTTCTCAAAAGGAGCAAGGCGGTGTCAGGTAACAGAAAAAAATTCTGTAGTTTATTTATTTATTTATTTATTTATTTTTAAAAGATTTTATTTATTTATTTGGCAGAGAGAAACACAGTGAGAGAGGGAACACCAGCAGGGGGAGTGAGAGAGGGAGAAGCAGGCTTCCCGCTGAGCAGGGAGCCCGATGCAGGGCTCCATCCCGGGTCTCCAGGTCCATGACCTGAGCCGAAGGCAGTCGCTCAACCAACTGAGCCACCCAGGCGCCCCCCAAAATTCTGTAGTTTAAAACTACATTTGCTGTAGCTATCAATTATACTTTAAAACATTTAAAGGTAGAATAAACTCTTCCTAAATACATAGGAATCTGTATATGAGCTATTTCTTAATCATGAAGATTTCTTCCTCCTCTGTGATTATGGTTAAATGTGATCACAATAGTCTATCACCTTGAATTAAACATGATACTCTACCCCAAATGGAATTTACCATATAGTGTATATGTGATGAAAAACCTAGGGAATAATTTTGGTATTATTAGAAATGACATTAAATTATCAGGCATCTGTGATGCTATTTTATATACAACTCAGGCTTTGGAATCACCAGAGAATGAGTTGCCCAGAATAGAATTTTTTGGCTAAGCTTTACCATTGTGTTTCTAAAAAGTATCTCATACCTTCAAGCTAACCCTATATCTCAAAGGTTATAGTTTGAGAAAGAAGTTAAAAAAAAACCTTTATACATAACTACTGCAGTTAGACAACTATATAAATAATCTATCTCAATTGATAATCTGTAAGTGAGTACAGAAGACTTTGAAGTCATCCCAGTTCTATTCATGGTTATCATTTATTCATGTACTTATTCGTTCATCAAACATATATTAACCCCTTTGTCTGTTTGACACATTTAGTTAGGCATCTTACAAAAACTGCCTGCATTACCTTTTATAAAGTTCTAGTGTATCCATAGCATTTCACCCTGTCCGCAGAAGTAATGAGTTAGTTAACACAAAGTGGAAAGTCACCAAGCAGGTTGGAAATAGTGAGACAATGAGTAAGAATTTGCCAGAATGTTTCCAAGCCTGTCTACAAGAGAAGCCTCTCCCTTCCAGTCATTAAGCCCACGTAGCTGGCAAAATAATGAGAGTAACCACAAGCTAACATTTATTTGGCATAAGCTGCGTGTTCAATGTTTTATGTGCATTCGTTTATTTAATGGTCAAACGAGTCTTGCAAATTTACCATCCTTGCTTTTTGAGTGAGGAAACTCAGGCTTAAAAGTTTAATTAATTTGTTCCAGATCAGGTAAATAAAGTTGAGGGACAGAATTTGAATCTAAGTCTTCTTGACCTCAAATCCCATGACTTTCATACATAATGGAAACATATATATGCTTTATGATAGGTTGATGACATTAGCCACTACCTATCCTTTAACTCTTGTTCGTGTTTACTCAACATATCCTTCTGATTCACATAGAACTTCAGTAGAATGTTTTCTTTGCAGGAAGAGAATATTCCACTAGTGATTCTGAATGGTTGATTCCTGTGAACATTGTGTATTTAAAAAATTATAATCGAACAATGCATTGTTCGATTTATACTTCTTTCTCTTGCGAATTTGATTAAAGTGAGTTGGCCTTTCCAATACAGGCATCACTTCTGAATATATTTCAAATTACTACTGTTTTTGTTGTTGTTTGCAGAATTCAGGATCAGATCCTAGACCATGGTATTTTTGGTATCTAAAAAGAATCTCTATCTTATCATTATTTATAGTCTCAGAAATAATGCAGTAGTTTTTTTTAATAATCAAAAATTTACAAAAAAGTTTCAAGTACAGTGCAAAGAAAGTTTTTTTTTTTTTCCCTTAGATCATTTATTAAGTACCAGCCATAGAGTATGGTCTTTCTATCCTCATTGCATTTTATTCTTGTAAGTCCACATATGGTGATACCATAATCGTGAATATCTCTTGGGATTTGGTGTCTGGAGTTATTGCATGCAAAATTTTCAGCTTAGTATGATTTATTTTTCTTCTCCATATTGGCGAACTTAGCAATCAATAAATCAGAAAATTTAGGAGACTTTTTGAAGGACAAGTTAATCAACGTTAAATATTGGTCTGAGTCCTGCCCTGACTCAGTGAGCCATGCTCTAATTTTGTCCTGAGTATTCCAAGTGCTCGAAGGTTTTTGTCCATTACGCGCAAATTCTCCCAGGAGCTCTGAGGACTCATGTTGTTGCAGACCTGCATGGGGATAACTGGAGTCCTAATTCTCACACTCAGGTAGGAGGTGGTTGCTGAAAAGTTACAGCTTTCTGTGCCTTGCTGCCGACTTACTGAATCGAGTTTGTGGATATAGGGCCAAGGAGCATGCAGATTCCGCCCGAGTTTCTGTTGCACATAAATTTTCAGAGCCAGTGTGACACATGGTTGGGAAGGTGACGTTTCCATTTTCAAATTTTTTTTTAAGCTTGCCTATTCACTAGCTTTCATGTACTCATTCATTTGTCTGTAGATGTACATAGATCTTTAGTTCAATGCACTTTTTTTTTGTCCCTGCAACCCCTTGTTCTATGCAATTTCTTTTACAGGTACAACACATAATGCTTTTCAACACTGCATATTAGTGAATTTTTGCATAAGTCCATCCTTATTTAATGTTTGCTTAACTGTTGGCTGTTGTCTTACTGGAGACTCTAGAAAATGTCGAATCTGGAAAAAAGTAAGTCATGTCATGTTCCTGCATATAATATGCATAACGCTATGCATATGCACAGAGAATTGTGTATAAATACATCATTTTACTTACATAAGTAAATGACTCAGAGTTTCAGAGTGTAAACAAATCAAGGAGCTAAGTAAATTAAATACTTTGGAAAATTGCGTATCATGTTTGGGCAACTAACTTTAATTTGTGTACTGAATTAGGGATTCATGCTTGACTGGAAAATTGAAAACTGATAGGAAGCCAAAAATCCAGGGAAATACACCTGCCTTGTACTTGTGGATCCAAATGGAGGAGTAGAGCTTGTTAATCGGTAAACAGAGTTTTCATAAATCTTTCAACCTTCTGCATTCATTTCCTAGGTCTTCCATGATGAATACCCAAACGAGGTAGCTTAAAAACCACAAATTTATTCGCTCACAGGTGGAAGGCTAGAAGCATAAAATCAAGGTGTGAGCTGGACCATGCTCTCTCTGAAGGCTCTAGGAAAGGATCCTTCATTGCCATTTTCTAGCTCCTGTTGGTTATCAGCAAGCCTTGGCTCTCCCTAGCTTATAGATGCTTTATACTCCAACCTCTGCTTCCTTTGTCACATGGCCTTCTTCTTGTGTGTCTGTGTGTCTCTAAATCTCGCTCTTCTCATGACACCAGTCACAGGATTCAGGCCCACCCACCTCCAGCATGACCTCATCTTAACTAAATTACATCTGCAAAGAATTGAGTTCCAAATGAGGTCACATTCTGAGGCTCCGGGTGGATGTGACTTTGGGGGCGTGGTCACTATTGAACCGCACATACTCCCACCCTATTTTTGTGACACGGTGACCTTCAGCTTTCCACTTCTTGAGCTATACAGTGAGCATTTTACTGATGAAGCAGTTTGTGGATAACTTCATTTGAAGTTGCCCCCGGCAGTCTGAACCTTTCAGGGCCTGGTTCTGAGTTTAATATCCCTCCCTTTTAGGATACTCTCAGTTTAGCTAAGAGCCAGTTTGTTTTAAAAAACTGGAGTACAGAGTTTCTCCAACTTTGTACCATCAAGAGATACTTTCATTTTTTTTCCCTACTCATGGGTCTGTGTTTAAAAATAATTTATCTACCAAATAAATATAATGATTAACTAATTGATTCAATTTCTCATAAAATTAATCAGTGATCATTTCATATAATTCCTTATAAGCAAAGACCCTTTGACACTTAACCTATGTAGACATACATACATGGATACATGCACGATTCTAGGTAGGCATTTTGAAACTTTGGAGATAATCAACAAGTCATTATAACTACATCCGTTGAGATCCAAGGTATGAACCACTGTTCCAAGAATTAATGACAGGATCTCAGACTTATGAGACCTGCGTTTAAATTTTCAATTTACTTTAAATGGACAGAGATTCACTGAAACACAGTTCACATCTTATCATCTATTCTTGATGAGTATTATTGTTAAGAACTGTGGCTAAATAGTAGCAACATACCAGGTAGAAATTAAATGTGGAAAAGCAGGACACCTGGTAGCTCATTCAGTTAAGTGTCTGATTCTTGGTTTTAGCTCAGGTCATGAGATCTAAGTCCTGCCTGGGCTCTGTACGCACTGAGGAGTCTGCTTGGATGCTCTCTCTTTCCCTGCCTCTTTCCCTGCTCTCTCTCTCTCATACATACATACATACATATTAAAAGAAATATGTGGAAAAGCTTTACTTTTCCTTCTCCAGAGTTGAGATCAGGACATGGGAGGGTAGATGGAGAAAGGTACAAGGAATTCAAAAACTGAATGAAATATGTAATAGCAAGAAGTTATATTACTCCTTTTATAATAGCTTACATTTGTTCACACATTTTGATTTAGCATGCTTCCATATATTATTTTATTTAATAATGCCGGAATTCTGGTTGTGAAATGCTGGTATTATTTCCCATAATTTCACAGATGAGAAAAGGGAAGTTTGTGATTAAGAGATTCACCCTCCCCCCCACCACACACACACATCCCAGCAGCCAGATAGTACATAATAGAATTAAACTTCCAATCAAGAGCATTGGTATTCATTCCATTGTCCTTTTCTTTACCACAGTTAACTCTTGGCTAATAGCAATTCCTAAAGCACTGTCTGTCATATTTTGAACACCACTATGGGGTCAATACAGGAACACAAAGCTGAAATCCAAAAATTCTAGGTTCTAATTTCAGCTGTTGTTCAGTCTTAGACATTTGTAACCTGCTGTGACACCCTCTGTCCTCCTCCTCTGGCGGACAGAGAGAACCTAGCAGAACAAAAATATGAAACAAGATGGCACACCATGTGGGTGGGAAGAGAAGAGAGTGGGGCGTGTGAGTGATCACCTTGAGATGCTTCTAAGGCACGACTTGTGATTACATTTCCTGAGATTCCCTTGTTTCCTTTAGTAATACATCCCCCTTTTCATTCTGGTTTAAATAGCTTTTGTGGTAGTTCGTGTGATCTACAGATGCTGTTCTAAAGACACTACGTTTATAGTCTGGTAGCGAAGACACACACAAACCAGTAATTTCATCAAACTTTAAGAATTGAGGAACACCCAAGAAGAGTATTATGTTAAGGTGCTATCACTTATTTGTCCTTTGGCACAATTTACTTCCAGACCCATTCACAGTCAGGATTCAGCAAGATTCTGAACTGTAAGGAAGGACATCCTGTGAAGTCAAGGTGGTTGGAAGAGAAGGACAGTAAATAAGGCCAGTTTGGGGGCACCTGGGTGGCATCTGCCTTTGGTTTAGGTCATGATCTCAGGACCCTAGGATCAAGACCCACATTGGCTCTTTGCTCCAAGTCTGCTTCTCCAGAGTATGCCTCTCCCTCTTTCTTTCCCCATTGTTCCTCCTGCTTGTGCTCTCATTCTCTCTGTCAAATAAATAAATAAAATATTTCATTTACTTATTTGTTACAATTTTATTTATTTATTTGACAGAAAGACACAACGAGAGAGGGAACACAAGCAGGGAGAGTGGGAGAGGGAGAATCAGGCCTCCAGCCCAGCAGGGAGCTCAATGCAGGGCTTGATACCAGGACCCTGGAATCATGACTCAAGCCTAAGGATGCTTAATGACTGAGCCATCCCCCCAAAAAGATGAAAAGGCCAATTTTAATTCTTTTCCCGTTGGGCAGAGTTGGAGGCAATTTGTCTGCTCCCCTCTCTCCCTCTCACACCCCCTGCAAAGTCTTCTCTTGTTTACTCCCTTTGTATATGAAGTGTTGCCCTTGGTTTTCTCTTGGAAGATAATTGGAATAGTTAAAAATAAATCTATTCCTTTCAAGTTTTCTGAACCTGGAAGATACTTCTTTCATTCAAAGATGAAGGAAGAAGGAACATGTGTATAGCACACTGGCATAAAGCTGCAACCCCGTTAAAATAGAACATAGTTCCTTTTCGTTAGGTATATTGTTCACATAGCTGTTGTTCTGGTTTTTAGACATGATGAAGCACAGTGGATGCACAAAAAGCAGTGTATTCACCGTTTGGATCAAGACTCCCCTGCTACCAATAAAAAAATGACATTTTTACACAGGGCATAAAACAACTAACAAATGAAGCTCTAATCATGGGATTATTAACAAATAAACTTACTTGAATTTATAGAGCCATAGGTCTGTTGGAAAATGTTCACCTGGTAAGTAAAAAAAATCCATATGGATTTATATAACATTCCACAATGCACTGAAATGATTTATTACAACTTTATTTGTATTAACCCAGATGGCGCACAATTTGGATACGTAACCCTGCCTATGAGGATGCTTTATAAATGCCACACATCTCTGTGGTGCCGCAGTGACTGTGGGCCACAATGGCACTCCAATCCAGAAGGTCCGTGCCAACATGAATAAAGAAGGGAAATGACATCTTACTTGTTGGAGCCAAGAAACTGCAGTGCAAACAATAACAACAATCACGCAATCAGAGAAGCGATTAAGTAGAAAGAATTCCCTCTAAATGACTGACCTCAGTGGATCCATAAAACATGACCGATACCTCTAGCCCAGACAAAAAGCAATTTTGAAATGACTGTCCTCAAAGTTTCTGCATTAAAAGTCTTTTTATAACCAGCTGTCATTCAACGATTTGTTACCAGAAAACACTAGAGTGATTCAGTCTTCTTCTTTGGTATCCTTACTGACTTTCAGCTTGGGTGCTGGAGAAATTATTCTGGATGATTCTGTTTCTAATTCGTATGTGTAGAGCTACAAAAGTCAAATGAAAGGGGCTGTGTCTCTACATCTCTTATACTTTTAAAAAAGATGCTTCAGGGTGTCTGTGAACCCCATGAATGGCTGTGGAACTGTTGTGCCTTTTTCTGCCGGATGAATCTAGAACTAGTAAAGGGCCAATCTTGATGGGCCTGTTTCTCCATGGAAAACATGAGGAGGTAACAATTATCATCCATTTTCTGAGAGCCTGGAGAATTTTCTCACAGTAGGATCTTTTCTATTCTTAAGAGAGATAGTTCTTCAAGTAAACACATCTTTGAAAAAAATAGTCAAATTGATGAGTCAAGATTTAATTAATTAAGTGTAACATGATAATTTACTGAATCAAACAGATGGCAACCATTAGTAAGTTTAAGAAAAACTAAATGAAGAGACTGTCCTTTTTCCACTGGATATTTTTTCCTGCTTTGTCAAAGATGATTTGACCATAGATTTGTGGGTCCATATGTGGGCTCTCCACTCTGTTCCATTGGTCTATTTCTCTGTTTTTGTGCCAGTACCATGCAGTCTTGGTAATCACGGCTTTGTAATAAAGCCTGAAGTCAGGTAATGAGATGCCCCCAGCTTTGCTTTTCTTCTTCAGCAATTCCTTAGCGATTCGGGGTCTTTTTTGGTTCCATATAAGTTTTAGTATTGTTTGTTCCAACGTTTTGAAGAATGTTGGTGGAATTTTGATCGGAATGGCATTGAAAGTGTAGATTGCTCTGGACAGTATAGACATTTTGACAATGTTTATTCTTCTGATCCATGAGCATGGAATGCTCTTCCATCTTTTTGTGTCTTCTTCAATTTCTTTCATGAGTGTTCTGTAGTTCCTTGAGTACAAATCCTTGAGAGTGGGAGAAGGAAAGTAAATGGGAAGTAGGGTAATCCAGGGAGAGAAACGAAACATGAGAGACTTTGGACACAGAAACAAACTGAGGGACTTGGAGGGAGGGGGGTGGAGGGATGGGAGAGCCTGGTGGTGGGTACTGGGGGCACCTATTGCGTGGAGCACTGGGTGTGGGGAATGGGGAATGAATCTTGGAACACTGGGAAAAAAATTAAGTAACAATAAAAAAAAAGATTGAGGGATTTGGCCATATGAAAAATAAATCAGTTTTTGGGTGGCAAAGATAATATGGACATTCTGAAAAATATGACATTCTGAAAAATAAGAAAGAAGACTAGAGTGTGCCTGGGTGGCTCAGTGGGTTAAAGCCTCTGCCTTCGGCTCAGGTCATGATCTCAGGGTCCTGGGATTGAGGCCTGCATCGGGCTCTCTGCTCAGGAGGGAGCCTACTTCCCCCCCTCTCTCTGACTGCCTCTCTGCCTACTTGTGATCTCTCTCTGTCAAATAAATAAATAAAATCTTAAAAAAAAAAGAAGAAAACTAGAAACACTTATTTTCAATATAGATCACAGTGTATAGGTTGGAACATAATTATATCAATAGTTCTTTCAAAGCAATAATCAAGGAATCAACCCCATAGCAAGAAAGGATGGGACCAAGTTTTTAGAACCATCATTAACTATAGACATGACTTGGTTAATGTAAGTAAAATAAATGACCTGTAAAATTAAATGAACACATTAAAGGTATTAAATATCTTAATTTAATTTGAAAAAAAAACAAACCCTAAATGTACAGGGGAAGACATTTAGAAAATACCAGTGTTTATGTTTACATATTTTATGCTAAATAAAGTAAATGTTTTTATGCAGACTGGAAATGAGAACACAAAAAGAGTACCCTTGCTGATGGGGATATTTTTCTTATTCTGAAATATTGATTCATGCACTTATTGTGATTATTCTACCTTAGAACTAGTCTGGGTCATTTTGGCCTGTCAAAAATGGAAGTAATTTGTTGAAAGAAATTCAAGTTAATCTAAAATAATCATGCAGTAAAAGAGGGATGGAAATAATGGTAAAACTACTTCTAAAGCTTGACATTTCAATATTTACTATATATATACATACATATATATATATGATACCTTTAGAATGATTAACATTTCTTAAAAAATTATAAGCTTTATGCACAATGATTAAATACTCTTCTACTTTTTGTTGTCTGGTTGTATTGGTCTCCTAGGGCTTCCATAACAAATTACCGTAGCTGTGGTGTTCTAATTTTCCCACAATAATCAAGGCTAGAAGTCTGAGATAAAGGTATCATGCTCCCTCTGAAGGCCCTAGGGAACAATCTGTTCCTCACACCTTTCAGCTTCTGATGGCCTCAGACATTGCTTGTATTCTAACGGATTTACTCCAATGTCTCCTACCCTTGGCTTCAAATGACCTTTTCTGTGTGTGTCTCCTTCTGTCTCCTATTATGATAACTTTCCTGTATTTAAGGCCCATTATAATCCAATATGATCTCATCTCTATCCATAACTTAATCACATCTGCAAAGACCCTATTTCTTTCTCTTTCTCTCTCTCTCTCTTTTTTTAAATTTTATTTATTTGACAGAGAGAAACACAGCCAGAGGGGGAACACAAACAGGAGGAGAGAGAGAGGGAGAAGCAGGCTTCCCACCGAGCAGGGAGCCCGATGTGGGACTCGATCCCTGGTCTCCGGGATCATGACCTGAGCCAAAGGCAGTCACTTAACCAACTGAGCCACCCAGGCGCCCCAAAGACCCTATTTCTAAACAAGGTCATATTCTGAGGTCCAAGGTGGAGATGAATCTTTGGGGGGCATTATTCAATCTACCACAATTGTATCTTAATTTTTCATGAATCATTTGTCCCTCTCTGAGCTACCTAGTAGGATAATTAGCATGAAGGACAATCCATCTTCTTCTGAGTGATGATATTTAAACTTGTATAACTCTAACTAGATATTAATTCTATAGTTTAGACTGCTTTGAGATTTTCGTTGTTGTTTGAAAACTCAACTAAAGTGCATTGTGGTTGCACACTATTGTCTTATACAGCAAAGGACTGCTGTGCACACATGAATTGTTATCTGCTGTTACCACGGTGGATTGTCTTACTCCCCATGACCTTGCTGATCAGTTTGGGCAAAGCTAAGGCACTTCAAAGCTTGTCATGGACTTTTTATAAGCGACTAAAAAGACTTAGGAATTAGGTACTAAATTCACTTCCTATGGGAAGAGACTTCCAAGTTTTTTTTTATGAGTAACAATTTAAAAAATATTAGACATTAGATCACAGAAGCTACTTTTATTTTGGAAGGCTGTTTGGTGATAGTCATGTCTAACATGCGAAATCACAGCTCACAAAGCTATGTTGTAGAAATCAAGAAGTCTATAATTAAGAAAGCCCTTATATATTTTTAAAATTGATGTTTGACATATTTAAAGTTGTAGTAATCTGGAGAAAAGCATACACTGCGTCATAATTTTCATCTGATGTCTACATATATAATGTCTGCAGACAAATGTAGAGTGGTAATGTACTTGCTTACTAACAGAAAAATGTATGTAAAGAGCAATGGCAGGTCCTGAATTGAGTCTAAATCTTGCTTTTTACTTAAAGAATATTCTGCATAATTTTTCCACATTTACTTCTGCCAAACCCAGTCCCAACTGGCATAGTGCCAACATAAAAGATAAAAACAGTGGAAAGAAGTTCTTCAGAATTACTGATATTTCCATCTCTGTTTAAAAAACCTTTTACCTACAAGTCCATTTATTTATATGTCCCTAAAACACTGATGATTGTCCATTCAGTTTGTCCTAATAGATCTTTGTAGTCCCATTTGCCCATAATAAGTAAAGAATAATGAAAAATATAGGTTTTATTTACCTACTCATCTCTATATATCCCAAGGAGAAGATATATTAATTTACCACAAGTGGACAGCTGGTGATTTTGAGCTTTCCAGTTAAACTAGCCATTCAAGCTTAAGTTTCTTTCAGTGTTCCTTTCTAAATATAAATGTAAAACTATTTGAATGCATTTTTTATATATTACAATTAAATTCAGTAATATCCATATTCAACAGCAAGTGGAATGATAACACTGGATAGGGTTACTAATCTAACAATATGTGAAGCAGACATATGTGAGTATAAAAACATCAAAAAGACAGGAGTGCCTGGGTGGCTCAGTTAGTTAAGTGACTGACTCTCGATTTTGGTTCAGATTATGATCTCAAGCCCCATGTTGAGCTCTGTGCCCAGCACCGATTCTGTCTCTTACTCTTCTACTATCCATCCCTCTGCTCTCTCTGTCTCTGAAATAAATAAATAAATCTTAAAACAAAATTTAAAAATAATCATCTTCAGTAATTTAATCTCAAATTTCAGAAGTCATATAGAAATGTTTTATATACAACAGAGATTTTGAACACAGAAACAAACTGAGGGACTTGGAGGGAGGGGGGTGGAGGGATGGGAGAGCCTGGTGGTGGGTACTGGGGACACCTAAAGCGGGGAGCACTGGGTGTGGGGAATGGGGAATGAATCTTGAAACACTGGAAAAAAAAATTTAGTAACAATAAAAAAAAAAAATTACAAAAAAAAAAAAGATAGCTTAAAAACTTGAATAAGCTCAATTTTTTTTCAATAGTTTGGGTAAGCCCACTACCCTCTTTTTCAGTATAGGTTTTATAAGTATCAGCCATTCACATCAATTTGTACGATCCACTGATCCCCTGTTGATAGAATATTGGAATCTCAGGGTTTGGAGGAATTTAAAGACCATCAGGTCACCTATCTCCAAATTCCCAGAGTAGTTGTTCATATTTGATAATTCGGTGATAAAGAACTAGATCTCTTAGGACAGATCCTTCCATTTGCCCAAAGTTGATTATTAAGAACATTTTCCATAAGAACCATAAAATGGGGTCATTTTTATGCCATAGAAGCTTTAAATCCAAACTTTCCATTTTGTCTATGACTCTTAAACATGGCTTCCAGACTATTTTAAGTGGGCCACAACCAGACTCCAGTGTAGTGAAATCACTTTCTTGTTTTTTTTTTTTTTAAGATTTTATTTATTTGACAGAGAGAAACACAACTAGAGAGGGGACATAAGCAGGGGTGTGAGAGAGGGAGAAGCAGGCTTCCTGCCGAGCAGGGAGCCTGATGTGGGGCTCGATCCTGGGTCTCCGGGATCATGACCTGAGCCAAAGGCAGTCCCTTAACCAACTGAGCCACCCAGGTGCCACCCACCTTCCTCTTTTTATCTCCTACATACCTGTTAACAGTGTAAGAAAATACATTTAATTAAGTTTTAAATTTAATACTGTAAAATTTACTTTTTTATTGTAAACTTCTATGAGCATTGACACATTGGTGGGTAACCACCATAATATCAGGATACAGAAGGTTTTATCCATCTCGAAACATGACCTCCTGTGGCCAACTTCTTCCTAACCACTATCCATGACAACCACTGCTTTATCCCCCTACCTATAGTCTTGTCTTTTCTAGAGTGCCATACAAATGAAATCATGTATTTGTAGCTTTTGAGTCTGGTTTCTTTCATTTAGTATAATACATGAAAGACTCATCTACCTTTTTGAATGTGTGTTCCTTTTTGCTGATGAGTAGTTTTCCATTATAAGGGTCTATCATACTTTTTTTAATCCTTTCACCGGTTGGAGGGACAATTGGTTTATTTTAAGTTTTTGGCAATAATGAGCAAAGCTGCTCAAACATTCACATACAGTTTTTTGTGTGGATATAAGTTTTCACTTCTCTTAAGTGAAAACTTGTGGGGCAGGGTGCTGGGTTATATGGTAATGATATATTTAATTTTGTTAGAAATTTACAAACTACCCTGCAAAGTTGTTGTACCATTTTTAGTTACCACCAGCAGTGAGTCCTTCAACTTTGTCCCTCTTTTAAAAAATTGTTGTGGTTATTCTTATTCATTTGTCATCCCACATATGTTTTAGAATAAGCTTGCTGATATCTACAAAATAATCTTCAGGCGTTTTGATTGGGATCGAGTTAATTTTATAGATCATATGGAGAGAACTGATTGTGATATTAATATTGATATTGAATCTCCCATTCTATAAACACAGTATATATCTTTGAAACTCTAAGTCAAGAACACCTTAGAGAAATAAAAAGATTATAGAGGAAGGAACTTTTCATTAAACATTTATTGCTCTACATGTATTTGAAATTGATTGGCTAGGCTACCTTCTCCCATATCTGATTTGAAAATCAGTAAAGATACCATCAAAAAGTCTGAATCACTCTAGTATTTTATGGTAGTACATACAAAACTCCAAGAAATATATAAAAACTTCTTGAACTAATTAACAAGTTTAGAAAAGTCACAGGATACATATAAATATGCAAAATCAGTCAATTTCTATATACTAGTAATGAATAGTTGGGAATTGATTTTAAGGCAACACTATATGCAATAGCACAAAAAATTGAAATAGTTACATATATATCTCACAAAATATGTACATACGAATCTATTGTGGAAAACTAAAATTCTCTGATGGAGAGGTATAAACCAGATCTGTTGAATTTATACTGAATCCTTATTAAATTAAATTGAGAAACCTTGCAGTTCTGTGCCCTAAGCCAGCCTTGCTTGTGAAGGTGGCTTACAATTAAGTCCTTTGGTATTGATTCTAGGAAGAGGAAAGACAAGGATGTACAGAAATAAATTACACAAATGAGAACAAACCAAATCTATGTATTCTAATGTGTTATAGTAAGGGATTCGACCATCACCATTCAGGCTTGGTAGAGACTCAAAGGCAGAGAGGGGTGTGGGAGCATCATATGGTGAGAAAAGGGGAAGGTTTCATCCTCTGGCAAGAGGTTGTTGGCATGCCGAAGCTGGCGGTGGATTTGCTAGAAACAGGACTTTCTATGTGATCGATGTCAGGAGCATACTTGGCTGTCTCATACTGGTCCTGAGTTGGAAGCATAGGTGAAAAGATAAGGGGGTCCATTGGGGCCCATTGTTGAGAGACTGGCTTTGACTTCCTGGGCTGGTTACTACAGAGATTGTGCATTAGAGTTCTGTTGCCATATATATTCTGGCCATCGTCCATTTGTATATTCAACTCTCCGATGGCATTCTGAAGAGAAGAGACTGGAAGTACCAGCCAGATAAACACACAGGGAAGAATATTCTAGGTCTAACATACAGCTTTGCAAAAACAGAGAATCCTGTTTTATGTCTTGAAGGAATGACTACAAGTTCTACACACCCTATAAATGGTGCAGTGGTGACATTACATAGCGTACATATTACAAATGTAATAAATTCTATATTTTATTTGTATAAAGCACTCATATTTCTCCATTTTCCTTTGTATTTTCCTTATTTTGAGATTGAGATTGCCACCCGGGACTTCTACATTCTATTTTTAATCCCCTCTACACATGGATGATACTCTTACATTCTAATGATACTGCCATTCATTTGAATTTATGAAAGTCTCTGCTCCTCTCCGCCACAGGAGTTATTCAGTCCACACAAAGCTAGCTCAACTGTCAAATTATGAAAGAGTCATCAAATGGTCCTCAAGTTCTCTGTAGCTTTACTTCGTAGAATTAGGCAGACAATAATCAGTTCTATTGTGTATTATCAAAGGCAAAATTTGATACCAGATTATGTGCCATTCTCCATAATGAGGACAGCTATGAACACTGCTGGTTAAAATAGTTATTTACAGCAAAAGTGTAGAATGCTCATCATTTGGAGAGCTTAGTAGTTGCTCTTGCTTCTGTTCAATAGCTTCTGAGATATTCTACTTTGATTTCTTCTTATGGCTTGTAAATTTTTACTTTTGAACCTCTTGTGACTCTTTTATTTTGTTCTGAAGATTCTCATGGTCTATTTAAAATCTGAGATAAGTAAATTAATAAAGTGGTTTTTATCTTGAGGAAGTGAGAAAAAGTCTTCCTTACCATTACATGAAATTTGAAAGATACTTGATGTTTGTTTTTTTTTTTTCCTCACAAGACCTGTGTTACCCAAAGAGAGAGTGGACGCTTTTCTGTCTCCACTAACCCAGTGTCTTTACTTACCTTCTTTTCTAGCAATACCTTCTAGGTTAACTTTTCAATAACTGCCTCCTTTCCCACCATGATCAGAGGCATGTAGCATCTAGCTCATGCTTAGACAATTTCCTTGAGGAAATCAACCCTAGAAGTGAAGTGACACTCTGTCTTGGGTAACTAATGTTTGCACCTCATTTTTTCATACGGCCCAAATATCAATCAGACACAAACCCTGATTATCTACAATGAGGTATAATCACAGCCACAGTTGAAATATCCCAATGCATACACTGGGAATAAAAAACTCAGAGTAGAACTTTTACCTGCTGTTAGATGTGGCTATGGTCAGACACTCAGCCATACCCATGTTCAGGCTTCTCTGCAGTGCCTCTTCTCTTCTACGCCTGGGTCCTGGCATGCTTCGAGGGCTGAGACCAAGTCATTACAAGAATATCTCCAAACACTTGGAAACTAAACAGAAATGTAAATGACCCATGGGTCAAAAAGGAAGTCTCAAGGGAAGGTAAAAAAATACATTAGGTTGAATGAAAATGAAAATACAACATATCAAAATTTGTGGAGCACAGCAAAAGCAGTCCTGAGAAGGAAATTTATATCACTAAATGTATATATTAGAGAAGAAGGAAAGTCCCAAACAAATGATCCAAGCTCCTCTCTCGAGAACCTAGAAAAAGAAAAGCAAAATCAGGTCAGAATAAACAGAGGGAAGTTTTGGCCCAAAATTTCCTTAGGAGCAATCTCTGTAATCTGAAACTGACCCCCATATGCAGAGAGAGAGGAGAGACCCGAGAAAGTCTATCAAATTTATGAATCTTTTGGAAAGATTCATAAAATTGACAGGCCTCTGTATGGACAAAAAAAAAAGAGAGAAGGCACAAATTACCAATGTCAAGAATGAAACAAAAGGTATCACTAGAGATAGTTCAGACATCAAAGGAATAATAAAAGAACACTACAGACAACTCAATATGCAAAAATTTCACAATGTAGATGAAATGGACAAATTTCTCAAAAACACAAACTACTACAACTCATCAGGTAAGAAACTGATCATTTAAATAGTCCTATAAAATTGAATTTGTTCTTTTCTTTTTTTTTTTTTTTAAGATTTTATTTATTTATTTGACAGAGAGAAACACAGCTAGAGAGGGAACACAAGCAGGGGGAGTGAGAGAGGGAGGAGCAGGCTTCCCGCTGAGCAGGAAGCCCGATGTGGGGCTCGATCCTGGGTCTCTGGGATCATGACCTGAGCTGAAGGCAGTCGCTTAACTAACTGAGCCACCCAGGCACCCCAATGAATTTGTTATTTTCAAACTCCAAAAAAAGAGAAACCTTCAGGCTCATATGTTTAAAACTAAAGAAGTCTACCACACATTTAAAGAAGAATTAGCACAAATTTGACATAATCTTTTCCAGAGAGTAGAAGAGGGAAATTACATGTAAGAATCTAGTATTAACCTGATAACAAAATCAGATAAAGCAGTACTATTTACACAGACATACAAAGAAAACTAAAGGCCACAATCATAGAATTCATTGATACAGAAAAAGAACTATATACACTTAGTGGGGGGTCATTGCAGAGCTAATCCAATATATGGAAATCAATTAATATAACTCACCATATTAACAGGTGAAAGAAAAACAATCATATGATCATGTCAACTGACATAGAAAAAAACATTTAACAAAAGTCAACAAGCTTTCATGATATAAAAAAATTTTCCCAAAATTAAGACTAGAGGAGACCTTCCTCAACTTGATTAAAAAAAATCTCTAAAAACCTACAGCTAACATTGTAGACAATGCAAAAGACTGATTGCTTTCCCCCTGAAACTGGGAATAAGGCAAAGGGGTTTACAATCATTGCTGTTTTTCAAGAAAACACTAGAAATCTTAGTGTTAAGATTTCTAGTGTTTTCTAGATGATAGAGGGGTAAAGGGGGGAAGGGAAGGAGATCATCTAGATTGGGGGAAAAAAAAGAGAAATACAACTGATCCTATTTGAAAATGTCATGATTGTCATGTAAAAAAATCCCAAATAATCTGCAAAAATACCTCTTAGAACTAATTAACTAAAAATGTCACAAGAGATAAACACATGAAAATCAACCACATTTCTGTATACTAACAGAAACATGTAGAACCTGAAATTCAAAACACAATACCTTTTATAATTACTTTATTACTTTATTACTCCAAAGAAAACGAAATACCTAAGCCTACATCTAATAAAACACGTGCAGGATCTGTATCCTAAAAACAACAAGATGCTGTTAGAAAGATACACTGTGTTCATGGATTAAAAGTATCAATATAATAAAGATGTCAGTTAACCACAGTTGACCTATAGTTTGAATGCAATTCCTATAAAAATCCCAGGAAGATTTTATATAAACATAGACAAAATTATTCTAGTATCTATAGTGAAAGCATAGGGTCCAGAAGAATGGAAACAGATTTGAGTAACACAAATAAAGTAGGAAGGTTCAATCTAATTGATTTCAAGACTTTATAATCAAGGCAGTGTGATATTGGTGAAGAAATAGATACATAGATCAATGGAACAGCATCAAGAGTCCATAAATAAACCCCACAAAAATTCCCCTAATTGATTTTTGACCAAGATGCAAAAACAATTTAATGGAGTGGGGATAGATTCAACTAATGGTCCTGGAGCGCTTGGACATCCATAGGCAAAAGTTAGCTCAAACTGAGTTACAGATTTAAATGTAAAATGTAAAATGACAAAACTTTTAGGAAAAAAATCAGGAGCTAGGACACAGCGATGAGTTCTTAACTTGATGCCAAAAGCATGATCCTTGAAAAAATGATGATTTAGACCTCATCAGAGTTAAAATTTTGCTTGTGCAAAAGACTCTGTTGAATGAATGAAGACACAAACTGTAGGTTAGAAGAAAAATATTTGAAACCCACACATCTGACAAAGGACTAGGATCTAAAATATGTAAAGAACACTCAAAATTTAACAGTAATCCCCCAACAATCCAATTAGAAAATGGACAAAAGACATGAAGAAATATTAACCCAAAGAGGATTACAGATGGCAAAAAAGCACAGAAAAAAGATTTTCAACACTATTACCCATTAGAGAAATGCAAGTTTCTTTGAGTACAAGTCTTTGGGATGATAGAATGAGGTTTTATCCTATCAGAAAGACCAACTGTGATTACATCAAAAACTGCGAAGGATGAGAAGAAACTGTTACTCATACATTGCTAGTGGGAATGTGAAATGTTATAGACATTCTGGAAAAGTGCATGACAGTTTTTTTTATAAAAATAATAGTGCTTATCATACAACCCAGCAATTGCACTCTTGGGAATTTATCACTGAGAAATAAGAGTTAAGTTCTCACAAAACCTGAACACTACTGTTCATAGGAGAATTACTCACAATAATCAAAAACTAAAAAACCTAGATGTCTTTTAATGGCTGAATGGTTAAACCAACTGTGGAATATCCATATCATAGAATACGACAGATCAATAAAATGGATAAGGTATTGATATACCCAACAACCTGGATAAATCTCCAGAGAATTATGCTTAGTTAAAAAAAAATCTCAAAAGTTTAGATACTATATGATTCCATTTGTACAACATTCTCAACATGACAAAATTATAAAAATGGAGAACAGTTTAGTGTTTGCCTGGAGTTTGGGATAAGATGAGGTAGGAGGGAAGAAGTTAAGTGGATGTGTCTATAAAAGGGTGACATAAGAGATCCTTGTGGTGATGGAAATATTTTGTGTCTTAACTACATCAATATTGATATTCTGCCTGTGATATTGTATTATACTGTAGCAAGAAGATCTTATTGTAGAGAACTATACAAAGGGTACATGGAATCTCTTTGTATTTTTTTCTTACAACTGTATATAAATCTACAAATATCTCAAAATAAAATTTTTAATTTAAAACAAGCATACAAACACAAGGAGTGATAGCAAACAACACTCATACTCAATATGTTACATTCCAAAGGTCAGCGTGTCCCAGATTGTTAACTAGTTACCTCCTGTTGATGAGGCAATTAGTTTAATATAGACAAAGGATAAAGTTGGCATCTGTATACATGTTTTGATTTTTATAAATGTGTCACTGCTTATGCATCTTATGGCTCTTTATTATTATTCCAACAATGTAAAATTAAACAAAAATTACAAATCTAGAAAACTCTGGTGTGTGCATGTTTCCTCATGTAAAACTGTGCATTTGAGACCCTGTCGACAGCACATACAGATGAAGAGTATGTAGTGTGAAATTAAAGATTCTGGCGAATTCAGGCACAGTAATCTGTGCATATTCTTTTACCACATGTAGAGGGTATAGAGCAGTGTAACATCCCAGTGTTTCAGGATTTTCTTTCATGTTTCTATGATGGTTTTTGTTTTGTTGAAAAGTAATTGTAGCTTGGTAGTTATCAACTATTTTTAGTAAGTAAAATCTAAAACAAAAATGACATGTTTCTAGTCCAGGTTATTTTAATTCAACAATATCCAAACATTGCAAGACCAGAAAGGTAAAAAGCAGGAGCTATGGCATCGAGAAGACTTGGGTTCTAAGCGAAGCTAAACATACTCATGCCCGGGGAGTAGCTGGTGCTTGTTCACTTGAAATGCTGACACAGTGAATCCTGTCTTGGTCATAGTTGCAACCATAAGACCAAGCCTTATGGTCAGATTCAATCTTTGTTCATTGAATTACCTTAGTGCCTTGTAGAAAATCAACTGAATGTGTATGCATGGGTTTTCATCTGAAATCTCTCTTCTGTTTCCTTGATCTATTTATCTATCCTTACCATACTACAATGTTGTCATAATGACTGTAGGTTTATACTGAGCCTTGAAATCCGCAAGTGTTGGTTCTCCATTTGGGTCTTTTATCCGATTATTTTGGCTATCCTAAGTCTTTTATTTTTTTTCCTAAGGATTTTACTTATTATTTGAGAAAGTGACAGAGAGAAAGAGAGAGAGAACGAGTGAGGGGAGGGCCAGAGGGAGAAGCAGACTTGCCCCTGAGCATGGACCTCGCTGCAGGGCTCCAGGTCAGGACGCTCAGATCACCATCTGAGCAGAAGTCATATGCTTAACTGACCGAGCTACCCAGGCACCCTAAGTCTTTTGTATTTTGAAATGAATTTTAGAATCATCATTTTAATTTCTATGTAATAGCCTGGTGGTACAATGACAGATTTCTATCCATAGATCAGTATTTTATTTATTTAAAAATTTTTTTAAAGACCTATTTATTTTTTTTAAAACCCACAAGCATGAGGGACAAAGGGAGAAGGAGAGAGAATCGGCAGACTGCACCCTGACCAACAGTCTGGCGCTTAACCACCGGCACCGCCCAGGCACACCCAGAGATCAGTATTTTAAATGGACATCTTAAAAATATAGAGCATTTTAACCCATTAACCTGTATTTACCCAGGTCTTTAAGTTTTCTTGGTTATATCTGATATCTTTTGCTCTAGAGATCTCATCCAGTTTTTGTTAAGATATTCCTAAATGCTTGTTTTATGATGCTATTTTTAAATGGTATTATTTTCAATTGTTTTATCCTACTATATAGAAATAAAATTAATTTGCATAATTAAATCCCACCTTTATCATTGCTGTCTTTGTGCCTCAGTTTCTCCACCATCATTTTAATAATAGTGTCAAAACTTTAGGGCTCTTGCAATGATTGAATGAGTTCTTATCTGTAAATTCATGACAGAACATTGTCTAAGCTAGAGTAAATGCTCAACAGATGTCAATCGTTGTTGCTTTTTTTCATCTTCCAGAATAAGGGCTTGCAGGGAAATTTTCAAGGACCAAGGGCACCCGGGGTCTCCACTTGGCTCTCCTTCTGGAGGAAAGTGTTCTTTTAGCATGGGGGCAACAGCCTCTTGTCCATGAGGAGTAGTTGTTACAGGGTCACATCCTTTAGTCAGAATGGGTTTCCTGTGCCTCTGGTCTGGATCGAAAGGATGGCTCCAAGGTAGAGGCTTCTTTTTCCCTTAACATAGATTTGACCCCCAAAGCTGAATTATTCTGCAAAGCACTAAGAGACATCAAGGAGCGAATGCCACTCTACCAAGCAAGATGAGAAACATCAGATGTCTATAAGGCATCTGTGATTACACATGTCTTCTGACCATGAGGATAGGAGCTGGGAAGAGATCCTTTTCCTCTTTTGACATTTAAGCCCAAATCAAATCCGCTAACAGTGAACAAACAGAAATATAATTGAAAGCCAGCAGCAAGGCTGAAGTCCAATACAATGCTGCGAAGACAGCGTCTGTTAGAAAATTACAAACAGAGAGAGAATTAGTTAAGGGATACAATCTCTACAAATCTGAAGAATTTTTAGAGCCCATATTAGAGCTTACAGCTTTTCACAAAACATGAGGCTTTGAGACGCCCAGGACGTTTGCTTTATTTTGAAGTAAGCCGAGCATCTGGCCTCCACCCTGGAATGAGCATGGAAGAAACTTAAGAAGACTGAGCTGGCTCTCCTCTCCTGGAGGGACCCCTAAGCGTCCCCAGAACATTTCCTCAGGGCGCTGCTTCTTTCTATCATCTTAAGCAAAATGTGATTTTGTGGAGCTGTGACATTTTGTCAATTAAATCTGAACTGATAATGATTAAATATTATAGTCTGCTACAGATTCCTATCCCATATGCATCATTCATGATAGAGTCATTTTTCCAAACATAACCACAAAGCATAAATTCAATGTTAAAAGGAAAAGGACTGTGACACAAATATCAAAAATAGATCATTATCTCAATTCACCAGTTTGTTATTTCCTCTCTTTTATGGACTGATTCACTGAGATAGAGAAGGAAGTAAAAAGAGGAAAGGCAAGTGGTATCTGGGACTATATATACATTTATGTAAATATATTTATAAAGTTATATTTTTCTTCAATGTAGAGTACATTTTTTTTCTAATTGAAAAGCATGACTCCTTGCTGAAATTTGGAAAATGAAGACAACTATCAAGATTAAAGTAAAAATCAATTATATTTTTTTGATCCAGTTAGTCCCTCCCTCTCTCTCTCTCTCTCTCTCTCTCTCTCTCTCTCACACACACACACACACACACACACACACACACACACACACACTGTTTGTACATCTCTGTCAGTTCATGCACTGTATACCCTGGTTTAGTCATGGACATTTTCCCGTGACCTTGAAGTACACTTCAAGAGCACAACGTTGAATGAATGCATAATATTAAATCATAAGGAACACAGTTTTTTTTCACTCAACCATTCTCGCATTATTATCATTTAGGTTGTTCCAGTGTTTCACTATCACAAATAAGTCAGTGATCACACATAATAAATTCCTAAAGGGATGTTAGGGGGCCAAAATTATAATTTTTAAAGGCTTTTGGTTTCTAATTGCTCTCTTCAAGGTTTATCAATTTACATTTGCACCAAGCATAAACGAAGGTAAACATTGCACTTTGCCCTCATTAGCACTGAGAGTTATCATTAAGGAAAGAAAAAATAGACCAATTTTAGACCTGAGAAATGATATCTCATTATTACTTAAATCGGCAATTTTTATAACATTAATGAGATTGAACATGTGCTTTTAAGGTGTGCCAGCAACATTTAAATTTCTTCCTTCACTTTTTTTTTTTTTTAAGATTTAATTTATTTGACAGAAAGAAACCAGCTAGAGAGGGAACACAAGCAGGGGGAGTGAGAGAGGGAGAAGCAGGCTTCCTGCCAAGCAGTGAGCCCGATGCAGGGCTCGATCCCAGGACTCTGGGATCATGACCCGAGCTGAAGGCAGATGCATAACAACTGAGCCACCCAGGCGCCCCCCTTCACTTATGTAAGGGTGCTCTTTAACTATTTTTCCTGAAGTTTTAATATTTTTAAAAACAGATTTAAGATCTCTTTACATATTAAGGAAAATAACTTTGCTATATTTACTAAAGAATATTTGTCTCATGTTTTGTCTTTTCATTTATAACATATATTTATACATATCCATATTACATACAGATGTTTACATATAGAAACATGGATTTTTTTTAATGTAGACAAGCTATTGATATTTTCACTTGCTATTTCTTTCAGTACTGAGATGCTTTAGGAAGTCTTTACATGATATGAATTAGATATTTACCACTCTTTAAACTTCAAGCTCTTTTTCAGTTTCATCTTTTACATTTAATTAAAATTTACTTGGATTATTATATGTGATAGAAATCTTTAGCATTTTTCTGAAGAGCTGAGCAATTGTCCAGGACCAGTTATTGAATAATCATTTATTTTGCCACTGATTTGTTGAACCACTTTTATCTTAAAATACTTTCTTATATAGGCCAGCATAGAGTTCAGACCTCTTTTGTTCTATTGTTCTGTCTAGCTATTCTTGGATCACCATGACCTGGTTCTCAAAGTAATTGGAGAGATAAAAATATATCCTAATCTTGTAATCTCAGTGTCACATATAAAAGCATCATTTAATAATAAAAATATACATGGCTAGAGGATGGCTTAATTGGAAATATCTAAATCTGTTATCAACAACCCACTGGTCTCATAAGGTATTCACTTCTTCCTTTCCTGCCCCAGGGAGGTTGCCAGGATGAATGGGTCTCAGCCTTGGGGTACACATTGAAATTACCAGGACTGGGCCAAGCAAGGCAAGAAAAGGTATTGTGGAAAGTCAATCCCCAACTCTTCTTTTTCTTGTTGTGTTTTGATATAAATTGATGCTAGTTTTATAAAACACACTAGGTAGGCTTTCTAATTTGTTTATGCTCTGCACTTTTTAAGAAAGCCAAGAACTAAAAGAGTTGAAGAAAATCTTTTCATCATTGGCCTTGGAATCTTTCATCAAAGTATTTGATGAGCTTAAATTTGTTACTTGATTCATGTATTTGTTTATGCATTCTTTAATTTATTAAATCATTCAACAAATAATTATTGAGCACCCCTTGTATAGAAGAATGAGGCTAGGCATTGAGGACAAAATTTTAAACAGAAAATGTCTTCTGCCTCCTAAGGTATCTAGGGACAAGATGCACAATGACCCAAATACAACAAATATGGATAAAATTGCAACTCAACCAATGTAGTGCTAGGAAAAGCCAGGGGTTTTGTAATAGGCAGGTAAATCAGAGAATGATGAGCTGAGAAAGTGAAATGTAAGCTGGACTATGAGTGATGAGATATTAATTAGGGAAAAGAAGGTAGGGGTATCCAGGCCAAGAAACAAGCATATTCAAATGTCCTGTGCTAGAAGGAAACTGGGTGATGGAAGGAACTGAGCAGAGTCCATGTTTGGAGCAGCTGGGGGCCAGAAAGTTCAGGGCTTTGTGGACTGCCTTGTGAATTTCTGCCTTTATCCTATGAACAAATATATTTTAGAATATTAAAGGCAAATCAGGGGATATTACTAATTTGATTTGCCTTTCTGTAGTGTGAAGAACAGATAAAGATGCTGGTTTGCAGAGTAAATGCAAGTGATCTAGGTCGAAGACTACTGATAGCATCCAGGGGAGTGAAACTAGTCATTTGGACTACATCAAGAATTTGCGAACTGTGGCCCACAGGCTTGAGTTGGCCCCCAACTTGTTTTTGTAAATAAAGTTTTATAGAAACATAGCTAAGCTCATTAATTTACAGTGTCTATGGCTGATTTCATGTTACAATGACAATATTGAGTACCTGTAGTTGCAACAGAGACTGTATGGCCAGCAAAGCCAAAAATATTTATTATTTGGCCCTTCGCAGGAAACAAAACAAAACAAAACAAAAAAACAAATCCAAACCTGCCATCATAAACATTGACAGAACTAGGTAGATTTAGGATAGTTACTGGATTAGTCATTTCTGATTCTTTTATCACCTTTGGGATTTTACTTTTTTCTAGAAAATTGTTTGTATTGATATTTTATAATTTAATGCTAAATATTCTTGTCTCATAATTGTTTTAGTTTTCTTGGAATCTGTTTATATGACCTTTTATATATTAATATACTTTTGGATTTTCTGAGTTTGATGAAACTTGAAGGGGCTGCTCATGAGTGACCTTCATGAGTTCCTGAAAGGTTTTCACGGAGTTCAGCTCTGCCTGAATTGACGTGGGCTCTTCTAAATCTCCCGTGCATTGTTTTCCCGGTAATCTGAACTAAGGAGGCAGACAATCAGTTAGAACCTCTGACCTTCATTGCTATCTGATCATTTCTAGCGCTGACTATGGTATTTTACACGTTGAAAATACACTTCTCAGGACTGAATGTGCAACTTCCTGTTTTGTTTTACTGTCTGCCTTTCGGTGCCTGTGCCTTCTGATGCCTGAGGGGAAACAGAACGAAGCTATGATGTATTTGGCAGGGGAAGGCGAAGTGATCAGATTGTGCTCTATCTGGGTTCCTCCACAGGACCTGGAGGCAACAGGGCGCTGTAGCCAGCCAAGCTTTCTACTTCTACCCACTCCGGAGAGGGTGGTGCTTGGGGAAGGAAGATATGACCGAGGGGTTCTGTCTGCCTTCCTTCAGCCTTATATCAGCTGCGCTGGGAAAGACATACATTAGCCACTGACGTGATCTTCATAGTTCAAATGAAGATGTTTCGTGCCAGATTCAAGAAGCAGCCTTTCTATCTTTCCATCTTATTATTACCATATTCTTCCCCTCTGATTGTTGTCTTTTTTCCTCCCTACAGAATTAGGCAGGGATTAGCCGCCAGCCACGAGTTTACAGTGAAAGTGGGACACAATGGTTCTCTTGATGGGTAGATTCCCCAGACTCCAAAATGACCAGCGGTTGTGTCTTAAAGATCTACTTGCTTCATTTTTTATTTCTGTGAATATTACACATCTTGCTGATCCTAAGCCAGGAATACGTGACCAAATGCCATTGTATAAAATATCTAAATGCCCCAATGTGGCAAATTGAATTAGATCTCAAGACCTTGTAGTTTACTCTCTTTTAAAAGTCAGGACACTAAAATTATGATGACAAGCTTCCTCCAAGGAGCTGGACTAAAGCCTGACTCGTTTCTACTTGGCAATGACATTTTTATGGTTCCCCTGTGCACCCAGCAATCTGCGAGCTCCCTAAGTTCATTCTTAGCCTATTACAATGGTTAATGGTATGTAAATAGGAGATCGTTTTTTACCTCTCTTCTTTTTAAAATTAGCTGAGTTCTTACAACTGGACACACAGGTAGAGTGGATCAAAATTAGTCCCTGAAAGTTTCCCCATCATCTTTAAACACCAGTATTATATGATTGTCCAGTAAAATTAGTAAGATCATTTCACGGTATTGGCACATTAGAGATTTACCTTCTAAATCTTAGATGCTTCTTTCTGAGAGAAAATTGGATCATTTCCCCCAATATATGAGCATGGGAAAGGCATTGCTATCTTGAATATTTACAGTTATCTTAGGAACTTTGAAACTGTGTCTTCTCCATGCCTTAGAAAGAAAGTTCCTTAGCCAAGAAGGAGTGTTTTCCATCTCTGGTTTTTATTTAATGCCAAAAGTATTGTCTTTGCTTTCTAATCTAAAGCCACAGACAGAATTGCCTTCAGAAGACTACGGCTCTAATGTACTTCTGACATGGAAGGTGGAAGGACTGCTGGCCTATGGACTCTGTCCCCTTGGGCTTCTCCCTTTAGCCCATGTGCAGAGATTAGCCTCTCTGATTATTTAATATCACCCCATCAAGAAAACCTGCAAAGCTGTGAGGAGGGAAGGACCAAGGAAATTGTTTCAGTGGGAAGATTTAGAAGAGAGGCCAGAAAAGGTAAGAAATGGCTGCTATAGAGGCAGCATGCGACCTTTGGAAGGGATGGGAAGGTTAAGGTTATGCCCACATGGACCCCAAGGTCATCAGAGGAGTTTCATAGAGATTTCTGTACTGTAAGTTTGGATTTGGGGCATTTGGAGAAGGTAGTTGTGCCATGAGTAAGGAAGAGATTTCCTTCCAGATAAAGAAATAAAAGTGTGGATGAATGAATGAAATGAATGAAAACAACCTTCGCTTGTTTCCCAGCTATGCTGAGTGTCAGGGTCAAAGAAATCCTGCTTTTAACGAAGAAGAGACTATTCCTTTCACTGCACTTTCTCGATTTTTGCTCCCTGACTTGCTCAACTGGCTCTCTATCACTGGATTTCCTACACATGACCTCTGGGAAAAACTCTGGAGGGCTTTTTTGGGTTTCAACCTTCTAATAGGGCCTTTCTCCTTCTGTGACTGAGGCCATTCTTCTTAAACTGACTAAGTTTATAGGCAGCAAACAGGGCAAGAAGAGAGCACGTCAGAGGCTTATTTTCATCACCTGGCCTCCCCCTCTTCCTCAGTTGATCTCTCTGACCCTGATGGAAAAATTATGATTCTCCTCCACATTATATTCTTAATGAGGCTATTTACCCTGCATACTCAATGAGATCATGACTATGTAATAAATTCTCCACTCTGAGCTAAGTTTGAAGTCAGCCTTACAATTCAGCTGTTTACAGTTTAACCTTTCCACTGATAAGAATCGTATTGCTGTGCCGATTGCATATTTTAAGGTTGTCATGATTAAAGAATCATAGCAACCTGGAGCTTTTCTACATATACTTTCAAAAAATATTTTTTTAATTAAAGAAATCAGAGTGGTTCCAATTGCTTTTCTTTTTTTTCATTCTGGAAAACAATCTGGGAAAAAATTCACTGGAACTGGTAAATATCCATGAAGAGTCTCTCTTGATGTAACATGTAAACAAATGTATATACAACCAAGAATCCTACATACACAAAGAAAAAAGCCCAATTTCCCAGTTCTTATCTCACAGATGGACTATTTTCTGTGTGACAGAAAGCCCTTATTGTCTGCTGAGTGAATCCTGGGTATCTGGAAAGTTCTGTTGTCAGGGCAGTAGGGGTGCAGGTGTGCAAGTTTGGAGATTTACAGAAGGGACTGAAGTGTATTTGAGGAGGATTGAGAACAGATGTCAGATATGAACTTTTGACGGAAATTCTGCCCTCTGGGTAACATAAAACCCTTCTTCCACTTTTTGCCCATTGTTTAGGAACACCTGGATGAGCAGATTATTTATAGTAAATGAGAAGAGTGCTATAAACAGTATTTGTGAGCCCTCACCCCAAGTTCTGAGGCTGAAAAGTAATGTGATCGCATTGAAAGATGGAGCTTTTAGGGGGGTGGCTGTCATGTAGTGGATCGCTCATGAATGGGATGAGGGCCCTTATAAACGAGACCCACCACGTGAAGATGCCACACAAAGATGGCTGTCTATGAACCAGGAAGTGTGCCCTCACTGGCACCAGATCGGCCAGCAGCTTGCGGTTGGACTTCCCAGCCTCCAGAACTGTTCTGTTCTCTTCTGTTCCAATCTCCTTCCAGAACGCTTCTGTCGTTTCTAAGCCACCTGGTCCATGGTATTTCTGTTGTGGCAGCCTGAGCGGACGAAGACAAAGTTGAAATGGATTAAAATAGAGGCAGCACGTGGGTATATCTATTTTCTCACGAGTGGAAATACTCTCTTTTCTTTCTTTTTTTAAACATTTTATTTATTTATTTATTTGTCAGAGAGAGAGAGAGACAGAGAGAGAGCACAAGCAGGGGAAGCAGCAGGCAGAGGGAGAAGCAAGCTCCCCGCTGAGTAGGCAGGCTGACACAGGACTTGATTCCAGAACCCTGAGATCATGACCTGAGCTGAAGGCAGCCGCCTACCCCACTGAGCCACCTAGGAAGCCCTCTTGACGTTTTTTTAATTTTTTTCTTTTTTTCTTTTTTATGAAAGATTTTATTTATTTGACAGAGAGAAACGCAGCCAGAGAGGGAACACAAACAGGGGGAGTGAGAGAGGGAGAAGCAGGCTTCCCGCTGAGCGGGGAGCCCGATACGGGACTCGACCCCCGGTCTCCGGGATCATGACCTGAGCCGAAGGCAGTCGCTGAACCAACTGAGCCACCCAGGCGCCCCCCTGTTGATTTTTTTAAAAAACACCTTTTCCACTAAAGCCTGAAATCCTCTCGTCAGCGCCATTGCCTTTTCTAAACAATCCTCTTTCCTTTGACAATGAAATACAGAGTCTTCTGCACTTTTGCTGGAAGTGAACTTCCGTTTCCCTGATTGCTGCTGGGCAGATGGCCCCAGGAGGGCCCAGGCTGGAGAGGGAGGTAAGGGCCTGTGGGCAGGCAGCCTCACTCACACGCGTGGCCCTGCCCTGCCAGCTGCACTTGGACTAAGAGCCAGAGGCTGTGGGTGAGCAAGGCCGGGGGTTCTATGAGAAAAGAACCTCTGCGTTTCCCATCGGGTCCTCCCCTTCTCTGCAATCTCCCTAAGCAGTGCAGCTCCTCGATCTTGGTTGAGAACCCCACCGCAGCAGGGGTAGCTGTGCAAGAATGGGGAAGATGCAGGGTGAGCCCGGATTCCAGCAGAAATTGGAAGGTTGATGGCTGAGAGAGACATGGCTGAGTGGGTTTCTAGGGGGAAATCCTCTGTCTGGCAAGGGCAGTCATGAACCGGGAACTAGGGCGCCGGGAGAAATGAGAGCGGACATAGCCGAGCTGAAACGTCAAACCTGCCGACAGGACCACAAAACAAGGGAGTGGCCCGCACACAGCTGCACAAAGGCTCAGTTTGCCTCTGTGGCTGACGTGGGGCCTGCATCCCAGTGGCCGCAGGCTGGGAAAGGACTTACATTGTCCCTGTCATTGACAGACTAGAATTGCCCCCCATGTCCCAATGGGCTGGTCCAGCCTTCTCTCCATCGCTTTACTTTGAAAGATTGAAGCAATTTCCGTCTTGCAGAGAAAATTTTCCATCACTGAAGACCCACCCAAGGTAACTGATCACTTCAGCTGCCACATTCTGCAATATTTAATCACAAGAAAGATACATTTCTAAAAGGGAAACCTTGAAATGTGTTTTAAAAATTAACCCTTAATGTCAAATAGCTCTCAGGAAACTTGCTTATTAAGAACAGTTAAGGAGAGAAATGAAGTAGCTATAGGGAGATTTCACAGGGAAGAATCTCTCTTGATCACATTTACATAATGTATACTTGTAATACTACATAATATTATAATATACATTATATTTTAAGTCTACATACATTGCAATTATATATCCTGTATATGTATAAAGTAGCTATATATAATCTTTATACATATATCTATACTTACCTATCGATCTATAAAACAAACATAACATTGGGAGGTTAAAGAGTTTCTTTCTCCTGCTATATATGAAACAATGGAAAAGAATATCCATGATAGAGAAATTCTGCTGCTTTATGAAGCTTTTATGGAGCTTTAACCTGATTACCACCAATCCTCTCCTTTCCCAGGGCTCTCTACTCTTCTTAGGTTTCCAGTCTCCCTTTCTCCCAGCCTCCCCTCCCCCCTCCCGCTTCCTTGGTTCCTAAGGATCAGGTGTGCAAAATTTGATTTATCCAACACTTCTTTGTTCCTGAGTTATTACTGTCATCATCTCTCAGAGGGTCTCTTTTAAAAATCTGATGGTTTTCCCTATTGCCTAATTTTCTCAATCCCATCCCCCACCACCTATAGACCCATTAGTGTACCTACTACATATTCTTCAAATCCATCTGCTACGTACTTACTTAGATAATTACAGATGCTCAGAAATAGCACAGTTCTGGGTGGGCATTGAGTTTTGCATAGATGGTACTGTGCTATGGGATCTTCCATTCTTTCTCTCTCTTCCTCACCCAACATATGTTCTGGAATCTATCCGTGTTGCTCCATGCCTATTTAACTCCCTGCTTTTGACTGCTGCCCAATATTCCATGATATTCCTGTCACAGTTTATGCTTCATTTCCCTAACAATGGCAGTGCAAGTTTATATGGCCCTGGGCTATTCATTTTCATATTTCCCATGTAACATGTAAAATTATCCAACTTTCATGACTTGCCAATATAACATATTTAAAATTGTACCACACTGTAGAGAATGGAATGCCTGAATTCTTTTTTTTTTACTTATTTTTTCCACTTTATTGAGATATAATTGAATATATATAATGTATATATGTTACATATAAAATATATATTATATACACTACACATACATTATATACATGACATATATATAATTATATATTATATAAACTGTATATGTCATATGTAATATTATATAGTAGACCTAATGTGTACACAGTTATATTTCAATAAAGTGGAAATATAAATAAAAAAGAATTCAGTCATTATATGTGTATATATTATAAAGTATGTAATAAAGTATTAATATTATATACTATGAATATGATATATACTAGCATGATAATTTGATCCACACATATATACTGCAAGACATTCACTACAACAAGGTGAGTTAACATTCCCATCACGTCACACAGTTGTCATTTTTTTGTGTATGTATAGTGAGAACATTGAAGATTTACTCTCTTAGCAACTTTCAAATATATAATACTGATAACTATAGTCACCGTGTTGTACATTACGTGATCAGAACTTACTCATGGTACAGCTTGACATTTGGACCCTTAACCAATATCTCCCCATTTCACTCATGCCTCCGTACCTGGCAACCATCCATCTTCTCTCTTTCTACAAGTTTGACTTTTTAAGGTTCCATGTATAGGGGCACCTGGGTGGCTCAGTTGGTTAAGCGACTGCCTTCGGTCAGGTCATGATCCCGGAGACCCAGGATCGAGTCCCACATCGGGCTCCCCGCTCAGCGGGAAGCCTGCTTCTTCCTCTCTCACTCCCCCTGCTTGTGTTCCCTCTCTGGCTGTGTTTCTCTCTGTCAAATAAATAAATAAAATCTTAAAAAAAAAAAAAGATTCCATGTATAAGTGCGATCATACAGTACTTGTCCTGTGTCTGATTTATTTCTCTTAGCATAAGGTCAACCTGTGTTGTTGCAAATGACGGAATTTCCTTTTTATGGCTGAACAATAAAGAATGCCTGAATTCTAATTCAATATGTGGAACACTCAATGGTTAATCTCCTTTCGTAGGTGTTACCTGTGAATTGACATTACTGCAGTAAGATGTCCTCGACAGTCAGTTGTATTACCATGCCCCAGATTTCACCCTTCCTGAGTCCATGCCTTTTGCCAGATGACTTTGAAGTTCCTTCCACAAGAACTAACGTGCATTTCCTTACCACACTGATGGAGCTGAACAGAAGTGACAGGAGGCAGTGCAAGGCTGAAGCCTTAAGACCACTGAGCGTTCCTCCCTCCCTCCTGTCCTTCTGCCATCACCACAAGGATAATGAGCCTTGGGTAGTGTATTAGGTTTCTATTACTCTATAATTGCCATTTTATCACCAATTTAATGCCTTAGGACAATACCAATTTACTATTTATGTTTTTTCCAAGCATTTTTATTTATTTATTTTTTAGAGAGAGAAAATAAGAGAGCATGAGGGAAGGGCAGAGAGAGAAGCAGGCTCCCAGTAAGCAGGGAGCTAGATACAGGACTCAATCCCAGGACTTCGAGATCATGACCTGAGCCAAAGGAAGATGCTTCACCAACTGAGCCACTGAGGCGTCCACTATTTATGGTTTTGTACAGCAGAATTCCAACATGGTCATACTGGGCTAAAACCAAGGTGTTGGCAGAGCTGCATTCCTTCTGGAAGCTCTAGGAAGAATTCATTTCCATGCCCTTTCTTGCTTCTGGGGTTGTGCCTAGCCCTCAGCTTGTAGCTTCTTTTTCTATCCACAAAGCCAGGAATGTTGGGCCAAGTGCTCCTCATGCTACTCTCTGGATCTCCTGATTCTCTGTCTTTCCTGCCTCTGTCTTCCACTGTTCAAGATCCCATGATGATAATGGACCCTCCCAGAAAACACAGGATAATTCTGGATAATTTTCCCATTGCCAACTTAGCTGATTAGCAATTTTAAATCCTTCTGCAACCTTAATTCCTCTGTGTCATGTAACATATTCAAAAGTTTCAGAAGGAAGATGTGGACATCTTGAGGGAACATTAATCTGCCTGCCATAAGTGGTTCTTAAAAATAAGTGACATTGGGGCACCTGGGTGGCTCAGTTGTTAAAGTGTCTGCCTTCAGCTCAGGTCATGATCCTGAAACCCCGGGGATCAAGCCCCGCATTGGGCTCCCTGTTTGGCAGAAAGCCTGCTTTTCCGTCTCTCACTCCCCCTGCTTGTGTTCCCTCTCTAGCTGTGTTTCTCTCTGTCAAATGAATGAATGAATGAATGAATGAATGAATGAATAAATGAATGACATGCGGAGCAGACTTGAATCTGAACCCCGACCTGGATATAATTCTCAAGCTCAGATGAGATTAGGACTGTTGCCCCAGCTAACATGACAACACACAGATAAGACATAACGCTTGTTATTGTAGTCCTGAATATTGAGGTGGTTTCTTACTATTTTGGCAACTCTTTACTCAACTGTCTACAAATTGGTTTGGTTAAGAATTTTAACCCAGCTTCCTTAGAGGTCAAAAATTTTGGGAAAATCCCTCATATTCAGTCTCCTCTAGGCTAAACATACACCTTGTTTTACCCTTTCTTCCTAGGGTCTTCATTTATAGGATTGTACTGGGTTGCTGTCAGCTCTGTATCATACCATCCCCTTTCTCTAGGGTGAGAATTATCTTTCCCAGAATCCTTTTCTTCACATGGCCCAGGCAGAGTTTGACAAGGAAGAGTCTTCCCATTAGATTTGGAAGGTGGAAGAGAAATAATTTGTCATTAATCTCTGAAGGCAGTTGTAGGTAAAGGGATGGGTGCCTGAGAGGTTCAGCTCATCTGCCTCGTGAGTGTGGAAAACAATTCTCTGTCGTGTTTCAGGCTGAGATCACCAGTGGTGGCTTCCCTGGCCTTGCCTTCCCAACTATTGCAACTGTTGTTTAAGTCCACATTTCCTACATTAGAATCCTGTATGTCTGGGCTACATGGAGTGACTTCCGAATTCCTGACCAAATCCTAATGGCTATAACATCAATAGACATCGGTGGAGAATATACGGTGTGCCAATGAATATATTATCAGATAGGTCTTTGTTTCTACCTCTTTAAGGCTGTCACTTTTATACAGATCATATGTTTGATCACTCTCCAAAGTCTGCTCATAACTAGGTCTCAGAGTCTGTTACGAGAGACCTTGAGATTATTTATATAAGTCAATCATATTAATATGTCACATTATTATTAATATGACATTAATATGTCATAATAATAATATGTTGAATTAATATAATAATTCTATTATATTAGAAATAATATAAAGATATTCCTTTATAATATCTTCCTATACATATGATTAGTCATTATTTCAACACCCTATATTCCTTTTCAGTGTCTTTTCCTTATCTAAATCAGTCTGCATATGTTTTCATTGAATTGTACTGTGCTTTTGTAAATGCAACGTAGTCTTTAGAAAAATCTTGTATTGGGCCTTATTTCCTACTTTCAAAGTCTTAGACCCACCTAACATAAGCTCTTCAGTAATGCGGTTAGTATGCTTTAAACTCTTAGAGCAGGAAATCAATAAATTATTGATTAGAAGAGACCATAGGATCAATCCATTCCAAATACTACCCATTATATCCCTTCAGGCTAATGCAAAGCCATTGCAATGACCTATTATAGTGCAGCTTTTAATCCCCAGAAAGGGTAACATGGCAAGTATCACACTTCTTAATTTGTGTTAATAGTGATCTGTGGGTTAGAATCAAAGGTTTTACTAAAGTAAAAATGAACTTTACTAAAACAAAAAATAAAGCATCACTCAATTCGTTGAAATCAATTATAGTACATTTATCAGTAAATGAAAAATTCTCCATATTTTATATTAAATTTTTTGTGCACAATAATGTAAGCTCAAATTTTGACTCTTCATATTTATTGGAATTGATATTTGTTGACATTGGACATTTATTACTATGTTAATAATTGTCATCTCTGACAAAGACATACGTGATGGGCATATCAGCCGGTTCACTGATGGGCATGTTTCTATCACGTAACCCATTATTGTTTTGTAAATGAAGAAAGGTCGAATTGGAATTACGATCATAAACTATTGAAAAGGATTTCTACAAAATGGATCATTTAATCATAATAATTGGTCAAACTCAGGTGAACATGAAGATGATTCCTGCCTTACGGTAGAGATGTGGCCCTTATATTCATTTTGTTTGTCCTCTTCCACTCAACAGCTAGTTATAGCTTTTAGACTTTGGACTAGATGCCAAAGGCATTTGTCTCAAGAGGAAGTGATTTTTTTTTTTTTTTGTAAGCTATTCTTTACAACAGACATCAGCTGTAAGGTCTTCCTCGTTAGTGTTCAGGTCTCTTCTCCAGTCTGTTTGCCTATGTGTCTGCACACTTGCCCCAGTGCCTTTTCCCTCACTTTGTCTAATATCTGTCCTTTTGATATCTGTCCTTTTCCAAGATCCCAGAATTTGTTCTATTGCCTTAACTGCTTTCTAGTCACTGAGTTCCTCTGGCTCCTGAATGCCTTAACAATTCCTCCCTTGTCTTGCATTGCCCCTGGGCTTGATGGGTCAACACCTCACAATCTGGCTCTGGGCAGGGAGGTCTGAGTAACCCAATTCTGCGTGGCTCCTCTGCTCCAGACTCACCTGATCTATGTACTTACTACCTGGATCTCTTACCTTGAAGGTCAATGAGTCCTATAATGACAGTGATGTCCATACAAATTAATGTTAATGGTGCCACAGAGTTTAAACTTTAGTTTTCCAGGTTGTTCCAAGGACCACCTAAAATTCTGAATTTAGTATATAAAAATTTTTTACCAATTAAAAATATTTTTATGCTTCTGAATATTGTATGATTTTGCCCTAAATGGAAATAGAGTATCTCTATTGGAAAATATGTGTAGAATCAAATATCTGAATAAATTATGTCATGTGAATACAGCAGCCTTTTCAGACATGCACCATGTGCTATTCATTGATATTAGATGAATAAAACCAAGATTGTATTTGCAAAGTTTGAGAAATAGTGGGTTTATCAAAGTTAGACAGGTTTCTTTCATGTAGTTTTTCTCTGAACCTTTTATATGTTAATTGAATTCAGAATCTTTATGATAAGAAGTGAAGTTTGCAGAATATTGCAGAGTAGTTTGAGTACAGATGCCTTTTATCTGTGCAACATCTTTTTACGTCTCACTGGATACCAGGATGCTATGGAACATGATTTGGGGAGTGCTGCAAGATAGGCTTTCAGGGAATGTTTTAATGATAAAGTGCACAGATCAAAATGCTGTCTCTCAATAAGAGAAATCTGCTCATTGCAGCCCGAGTTAATATTAATCTGTGAGCCTAGGACAGGAACTCAGCAGGAGAGTTAGACGCAGTCAGGAACTATCAAAAGCATGAGAACCAACTGGGCATTATGACTGCTCTCTGGTGGAAATGCCTATTACAGGCAACCTTCCTTTTTCATTTCAAAAGCACAATGCACCCAGACTATGGCACTTTCTCCTGTCTTACTGCTTTGCTATAACAAGAACCGTGGGACAGAGCTAGTTCCATCCAACTCTCTCGGACATGACGTTTGCATGAGGATGCCTACAGGTTTGAAGCCATAGTGTTAATATGTGTTACCTTTGAAGCAGAATTTGTTAGAAGCTCATGATGGAATAGGAATGGTCAAGGGTCTACTATGGGCTCTAAGTTTTAATTGCAAATATTCTAGCAAATTCTTAAAATGCTATGGAGCAGGATATTAGCCATTGTGTTTTTGAATCCTGGTTGTTTTCTCTTTCTCATGACATTCCTGGCCCCATTCCATCCCATAAATTTCATGTCCTGTAACTACTGCCTCAGGGGAAAAAACACGGAGAAAAAAATGGAAACAATCAAATTCTTGCCCTTTAGGTCTAGTACTTAAGTCAGGACTTAAAGACGAGGTCCTGAGGAATGGCTGAAATCGTGACTATCATGACAACAGTCTAAATGGAAAGTCTGGATGAGAATGAGGAAGGCAGAAGAGTGCTCTGCGAGCAGGGGTCAGTGGTGCCAGGACTGGAGAAGCAGACAAGAGTGACCACGCTGACAAAAGGGACATCATCACTAGGGACCTGCCTCCTCTCAAGCTGAATAACTGTCCTGTAACAGTACCTGAAAGCCACGTGGAACTTTGGAAGCCACCGAGTCACCCATGAACCATCATATTTCCACTCTGGTGAGCTTGGTGCCTTGCCGGCATCAAGCAAGTAAGTTAAACTTGTTCTCGGCGGGGTCAGGGGAACACCCTCCACCAGGCTTTGACAGCTTGTCAACCAATCAGAGTGCCATCTGTGCCCGGAGACTTGGCCCTCAGGCTTCCATTATGTGAACCATCCTTCTTTCAGCCCAAGCACTAATGATCCCCTCAGAGACAGAGAGTCCCTGGGCGTCTGGAAGAGTAGGCATGATGTAGAAGGAAAAGCATCTGAAGTACTTGTGTGTTTGTCTACACAGAACAGAACGAGTTCGAGATCTCCAGGTCAGGTGAGCGTTGAAACTCCTCACCTCAGGATGTCTGGGTGGTGTCATTGGTGAAGCGTCTTGCCTTTGGCTCAGGTCATGATCCCAGGGTCCTGGGATGGGGTCCGGCCTCAGGCTCTGTGCTCTGTGGGGAACCTGTTTCTCCTTCTGCCTGCCTCTTCCTCTGTGTGCTCTCTCTTGCTTACTATAAATAAATAAATAAGACAGTATAAAGACAAGTAAATAAATAGAATCTTAAATAAAAAAGAAAGAAAGAAAGAAACTGCTTACCTCACTCCATCTTACAGATATTCCTGTCTTTTAGCAAACTCAGGTTGGTGTTCGTGCAGAGAAAAGTTGTTTCTAAAATAGATTAACACATTCCTTGACTGAAGGACTTCAGGGCTTTTATTGTTTAAAATTTACTTCTTCCATAACATTTTGAATTTTTAAAACCTCTAGCTGCAGTTGTAAAGTCCACAATGCAGGAGACTCTTCAAGGGTGATGTGTTTCTGGAAGAGTTCACGCAAGAGAGCATAATGGCGATGTGCTCTTGTCTTCAAAGATATTCTGAGAACCATGTAAGGCCTGGTGGCAGTGGTCCCTCTTTTTATTTTTTTAAATATTTTATTTATTTATTGAGAGAAAGAGAGTGAGTGAGAGAGAGCATGGGAAGGGAGAAGGTCAGAGGGAGAAGCAGACTCCTTGTGGAGCTGGGAGCCCAATGTGGGACTCCAGGATCATGACCTGAGCTGAAGGCAGTGGATTAATGAACTGAGCCACCCAGGTCCCCATGGTTCCTCTTTTTAATGGTTGGTGCCATATACTGCCTCACCTTCCAAATAGTTAAGTAGCTGTGTCCCCCCAGTGCAGAGAGCCACAGGTGAAATTATGGTGAAAAAAAAACTCTTTAGTGTCTCTGCAGTTTCAGAAGTGATGAACTTGCTATTAGTCTCATCCGATTTAGGCTCCCATTCTTGCCTCTGAAACTAAAATGCTTTGCATCTGTAAACCTTGAAATCATCTCTCTAAGCATGTGTGTCTGGAAGCATTTCCATTTTATTAGAGCAACTGGAGTCCCCAGGATATTTGAAATGCTTAAACTTTCATCTGGCTTACTGATAATGGCCTATATGCTAGGCATTTCCATTTTTATTTATATGTTAGCTCTTTCTACATGATCAACTTTCATTGTTAAATTTTCTTTCATGTCACAGGTAACCTTCCCTGAATAGCAGATGAAAAGCTATGGGGACACTGTTGCATATTCCAACACGATATTTTTGGAGAATATCTTTTTTCCTTTGTATTCAAATACTGTGTTTCTTAGAGTTATTAGTCTGCATGAAGTTTAGTTGAATAGATCTGTGCACAATAAATAATTGTCTTTTTGTTTGTATGAAGACTTGGATTTTTGTTTTAAGCAGTATCCAGGAACTGAATGGAAGATAAGGCTATAAGGTGTCTTTTAAAAGAGCTCATAACCACTCTCTCTCCCCTTTACCACTCTCACAGCCAGAAAGACTACTGTCTTTGTCCCTTAGTTAGCATGTTAATTTGAAACAAATCTGAAAAGGCCCCCCACAGGGTCGATTTTGCTTCCATCTCAACCACTTATTAGGCCTGCTAGAACATTCTTTTTCATTAATTGTAGAAGATGGCTTCTTTTGTCCTCCACACGCAAGCACTAGAAAGCCCCAGGGTAAAGTGGTATGTTTATTTTTGATATCATAGACCAAGAATTGCATCTTTAAACCTTTAGAGTTATCCGACTGTAACGAATTTAAGAAAATTTTCTGGGTCTTAGCTTCTCAGTCTATAAAGTGAAAATATTGAGACCTACCATACCCATTTCAGAAAGATGTTATGTAGTTTGAATGAGATGACATGAGAGACTGTTTAACAATAAAAATGGCCATTTGTGTTCCATGCGACAAAAATGTAAACACACATTCTCAGAGATGCTCAAAACAAATATGAGGAGAATATTGTTATTCCTCATTTCAGATGCATAAGTTAACGAGAGACCAATTTAATTTAATTTAATTTACTCGCTCAAGAGTCCACAGTTTGTAAGTGGCAAATTCCTGCACAGCAAACGGAAAAGTTCAAAAGCCTAAGACAAATAAGAAAAGAAATGGCAATACCTAATGACCTAGGATAATTTTTATTATATTTTATAAATCAGTAAGCAGATCTTAAAAAGTTATCTAGTCAAAACATTGTCATAGAATATGGGTTAGCAGTTCACAGAAAAATAAAAATTACCAAAGTACTTGTAAATGTTAACTTTACCCAATAATTGAAGATGTGAAAAAAATGATGAAATCTGATTTCTTTGTTAAGCAATACTGAAATTCGGTTTTGTGTGTATTTTATGTAGTTAAAAAGAAGAAAACACTGTGTTGTCCAGGGTGTAGGAGAAAGATTCTCCATCCAATCTTGATGAGAATGTAAATTTGGAAAGGCCTTGTGGTAATGCTATCTATTAAAATTTATGACATCTTCCCCTCTTGCGGGGGGGGGGGGAAGGTGTCCCACTTTTAGAGGTTTACCTTGCAGGTATTTGTACAGATATGTCCTTTCCAAACTTATTTTCATTAAAAAAGAAAAAGAAAAAAGGATTAAAAATACTAAAAATAACTCCCAATATGAGATTGGTTAGATGAACTGTTATCTGGGCATACAGTGGCTATATGCCCTCATTAAAAGTAGTGACAGCATTATGTATGTGATATGGGAAAAGGTCAAAGGTATATTTTGAAATAGAAACAGTTTTCAGAAGAGTGTCTTTAGCATTCTGTTGTTTTGTTTATAAGTTGTGTGTCTCTATGTGGGCATCTATTTGCATATACAACAACAACTTCTAGGAGGGTTTTACCAGTTTGGCAATGGTAGTTACTGATCTGGGGAGAAGAAAACGGGTAACTTGCTTTCTCCTTTGGCCTCTCCCTCATATTAAAGCTGACACAACAAAACTGTCTCCTCCCAAGCCTGCTTTCTTCCCATTATACCATATGAGCCTCTGCAGAGGTGCTGTACAGCCCAGAGGGTGATATTACTATGATCGCTCATCCATCCTGCCATGGTCTGATGGTAGGGAAGTCCTGTTTTGGTAAGAGTACTACTTACTCACTTCTGCTTGCCCTTCCTTGCCATTCGTACCTTTGCCTGTTTTCACTCAGATCTACCTTCCTTTCTCTGCTTTTGATCACAGAGTTTCTCCTGGCAAGCAGTGTTTTCCAGGAGGTTCTGTGCACTGGCTACAGCTAGGTTTGGCCGGCGGGAGACTGGCAGGAGGCTCGAAGGAACAAGGAGGATGGAGGAGGTCACAGTACTTCTGCCCTTGTCTTTGCCTTGAGTGGCACCTTCAATGGGCAGCAGTTGCTTCCTCCCTGGCCACGTTCCAGGGGTTCCTACTCTCTGGTTCTCCAGGCTGAGGGGTGCCAGCAGCAACCTGTCCCTGCTCACACGTTGCCCCCCTCACCTTCTCTGTTTAGATTTTCAGCTCTCTCTGTTAGTACTATTTTAACTAGTCCCTTGGATCAAATACTCCCCTGAGTTACATAGCACGGTTCATGTAGTCTCACGAGACCCTGACTGGTACACAATTTACATGAAATGTATGTGCCCTGAATTTGACGGCTTGATCAAACTGAATGTAAACAAAACAGAGGCGGAACGTGCGTCCTGCTGGAGTTAGAGAAGAAGGAAGAAACTGACAATTCAGACTTGCTGTATGCCAAGAACTTCCCTGCTCTTTAAAAAGAAGTAATCTTCACACACTTTCTTTGCAGTATTATTATTCCAAATCACAGTAAAGAAATGGAGACTGGGACAGATTCGTTAATTGCTTTGTAACTGGCAGAGATTGGGACTTAGCTCCTGTTCTTTCTAACTCTAGACCGCAAGTTATTGTCAAGATGATACAAAGTTGTTTTCTGTATCTCCTCTTTCCCCTCCTGTTCTCTTTTTCAGGGTCCACCATCCCCCGGCCTCCTTTGGGCACCATGTGGCACCGTGTCCTATGTTTCTAACATTTACCTTCTGTTCTGCCACCAAAACCCCCTACTTTCCTGCTGTGTCGCTTTTCTTCTACACGTTGCTTTCTGCTCATCTGATAAACAAATTTGAGCGGAGCTATTATTTGATGATAATTGCTACTTTGCCAGAAGAAAAAAAAATGGGTTTGAAATGTTAACTCAAGCCTGCAATAGTTTCCTAAAACCATTTGCTTGCTTCTTCTCTTTTCTTTGCTGCAAATGTGCTGGTTGCTAGATCCACAGCATTGAGCAAGACAGATTGCAGCCTGGTAGGGAAGAGAGTCATCAAACAATTTTATTGAGTTCTATGTAGGAGAAATGTTCTGTGCAAGCATATGAGAGGAAATTGTGCTGTAGAGTCCAGAAATACTTCCCTAAGGAAATGAAATTTGTGTTGACCATAAAGGAGGCACTAGATAAGTAAAGGCAGAGTAAGTGGGAAAGAGAGAAAAATTATATGACAGCATATATATCGGTCCCGGGGAAAAAAGAGGGAGAATGGCCCACCAGAGAAAAAAAATTTTTAAATACCATTAATGTTGGAGTGTAGAGAGAAGAGCACACCAAGGCAGGAAAGATAACGAGCCGTCTGATCATGTAGAACCTCAAAGGACATATTATGGATTATGACTGTGTCTTTTCTATCTAAGAAGGAACAGAAAACCACTGAAAGGTATTTAGCAAGGAAGAGGGACAAATCTTGTTTTCTAAAATGAATTCTCCAGTTATCTCACAGAGAATGAACTGGAAGAAGCAGAGAATGGGGGCAGCCAAACCATTTAAGAGGCTTTTTGAGTATCGTTCCTGGGAGGAGATGGTGGCTGGAACCATGGGCTGCTGGAAGGACATGGAATGGATAGACTGGAAAAGATTTAGGGGGCAGAACCAATAGAATTTGGGGAGTCAAGGAGAAGGAAGAAATTTGAATGGGTCACCTACTGAAATGGGGAGGGGGAGAAAGAGTAAGCTTGGCACCAGGACAACAACGAGTTGCGTTGTTTCGGATATGTTGACTCTGTGGGTCTTTGAGAAATAAAAGTAGAGACGTGGAGTAAGCATTTATATTTACCCTTTTCCAGCAGGCAAGACTGCATGTAGAAGCATGAGGTTGTTGGTCCTTGCATAATAATGGAAGCTATGGGGAGTAGATAGGATTGTCCAAAGAGAGAGGATAGAGTAAGAAGAGGCCCTCAGAACAAATTTCAAAGAACAGGAAAGTCTCTGACCTCAGAGTGTAGGCTATGAAAAGAAACAACAGCAAGTTCAACATGGTATTTTAGTTCCATTAGGATGGATGGGAACTCAGAGATGCTGTTCAATTTTAATACTGGGAAGGGGCAGGTTTAAGAGGAGGGATTCTATTGGACAACACGGACCATTTCAGATTCCTAGACCTTATGTGCGTGCAAGTATGTGCTTGCACAAACACACATCTCTCATTCTGAACCACTGGGATCATACACTCACATTCCTCTTTTTCCTTGGCTTTAGTCCCCAGACTGAAATGATGTTGCAGAAATGTCTTATCAAATATGAAAGACATGTTAATCTTACCTTCAAGGTTGCTGGTGGTGGCCTAGATAGACTGTCAGGGTTTTGCTCACTTCAGTCTTAACAAACTAACTCAATTCTAGGATTTGGCAGTAAATGATAAGAGTAGATAAATTCTCATTCCTCTTCTTATTTGCTGTCACCTGTGGAAGTAATTTTATTACTTCCTTACTTATGAGTCTTTTTGAATTGCAACTTGCTCATTCTGTAGGAATGAAAAAGCTGATTGAAGAAAACAAATTGTCAAGGGTCCTTCTTGTCACCTCTCTATCAACAAACACATTAGCTCTAAATTATTTATTTTCTTTCTTCCCTCCCTCTCTTCCTTCTTTCTTCCTCTACTTCAGGGCTATAGGTTGACCTACTATAGCTGGTGGAATGGACACCACCATTGGTGTTGAAGGGACAGAGGTATCCCCAAGACACCGAAGGTCTGCCCAGGTCACTTCCAGCTGGGACCCCTCAACATCAACTCTTTTCCTGTGCTTTTCATAGCAAGTATTTTTAGCCTGAAACTTTCTCCTGTTTTAAAGTCCATATTTCCAAAGGTTTGATGGACATATCCTCCTTCCAGCACCTCAAACATATGAAGCTTCTAACAGTACTTACCCTATCTGCCCCATCAGCTTCCTGCTGCTAACTGCCTTGCTTCAGTTAATGGACTACACCTTGAGCTGTCATCTGGCTTTAAATCTGGGCTTTTAAATTTACTTCTCTTCGCATTTCATAATCGGTTGCCAAGTCTGAAAAATGGTTCCTTTCCAACACGTTACCTGCCTCTCCTTGTCTTTCCTTTTTAATGTCATCACCTCATTGCAGGGAGAGGAATGCTGTCTATCCCACTCGTTTCACTGCCCCTATCCTGACCTTATCTGACATTACAACCAAAAGATTTTTCCTAATGTAAGACTTCAGTGAGTTCTATTCCCTAAAAACAATTGTTTGCCTGACAGCCTCAGTGTATTTATCTTGGTTTCCTTTGTCTCTCATGTCTCTCTGGCCAAACTAGATAACTTTTGGTTCTCTCAAATGCCTTTCTTTGGGCTTCTGTTAATTCAGTTTGTTCCCAAATCAATGGATTTTTTTCCCTTCCTAATATGATCTATTGACACAAATTTCACATTATCTCTTCCATAAAATTACCCTTTTTACACTCCCCCAAATTATTTTTTTCTTTGTACTGTAAGACTCAGTTTGTATGATTTTTATAGCTCATTTCCCTAGGAGACTAGATTTCATCATCGACAGGGAATAGCACTTTGTTTTATTGTATTAGTTTGTAGTAGATATGGTTTGTTTTAGAATACCCTCAATAATCCTGCTTTAAATAAGATAACATTTACTTTTCTTTCCTTTAAACAAAATTAGGTGTGATGATATAGCTAGTTCTACTGTACAAAGTCTTCAAAGATCCAGGTTCTTTCTATGTTGTTGATCTGTCATGCTCAGTTTGGGGGGACCATGATGGCTTCTGCACTCTGGGGGAAGCAGAAGGATGGGCTGAAGAAGAAAAGAGCTAACGGTACATTTGTTCTGCTCTTTAAAGACCCACCTCCCCGAAAGCTGCTACAAGTAATATTCTTTTCTAATTTGTTGGCCTGATTTGAGTCACATGGTCACATCTGCAGGAAAGGCAGATAAATGTGGTATCTATCTTTACCTATCTAAAATAATTGATGGCTAATTTATAGCTAAAAAATTATTACTATGGAAAAAGGAACATGAAAATAAAGGCATAATTTGGCATAATCACATATCACTGAAGGTGCACCGATTATAACCAATGTGTCACTGTAGTATGGAATGTCTACAGTAGGGTAGGTTGGGTGGGTGTAGGGACAGGGTAGACATGGGAACATTCCATATTCTCTGCTCAATTTTGCTGTGAATTATAAATACTCTAAAAAAATAAAGTCTGTTCAAAAAAGTTAAGGCACAGATAGAGGTCTCTGCCTTATTTCTCTAGAATAGATTAAAACAAGTATTGTGGAATAAATGAATGAATGACAATAACAGGTGAAAGATAGCATATGAAGGTTGAAATCATTTTCCAAGGCAGCTATATTTAGAAGCTTTTTTTTTTTTTTACTTAGTGAACTTCATGCTTAATAATCCTATTATCCTTAATACAATATTCTGTTTTCTGGGTTAGTGATTATAGTCTTATTAACTTTAGAAAAAAAATCTTCCAAAATCAGTTTTTAATCAAGTATAGCTTTACTGGATTTATATCTAAATTATTTCTTTTAAGAGAGAGAAGGGGTTTTTTTCTATATTGTATTTTTAAAACTTGACAATTATCATTACATTTGCATGAACTTCTAAAATAGCTATTTCAGCTACTTTATTATAACTTAAATTCTTTCAGAATATGCACCTACAACTCTAGTAAAGAATTTGTGTGTTTCCAAAGAGGTCTCTTCAATTGTATATTCTTCCCATGTTTCTGTTGTCAAGTGAACATTAGAAGGTAGTTTACCTTTTAGTATTGGCCAATTTCTTTAGTTTCCACATAGATTTGAAACTTTAACATATTTATTTCATTTATTTCCTTTTTTCTCATTCTGTCCCACCTCTTCTGACACCCTGAGAAGATGGTTGGGTGAATGCCTGAGGAAACTACAATGTTCACTTATTTGGAAGAAAAATAACACCCATTAATTATCTGAGGTCTTATTCAGTTACACTACCCTACTGAAAGACTAGTTACTTATCTAATCAGGAGAAGGGAGATGAAGCTGAATAAATCTAGAACATGGTAGAGCTGGAATTGTTGGGATGTTGATCAGAGCTGTCTTGATAATGGCTGACAGAAAGACAGTCATTTGGACTGCTGGTGTTTCTTCTAAAGAAACCAGAAAGGAGGTAAACCTCTTCTTTTTCCATGGGGGATACTAAAACATCCAGTCAGTCTTTTCTGTTCACTAGCCTTTGTATCACTGGGGTTCACTCTTCCGTCTGTGACTCTAGTTGGCCCTAAGAGAAGACTTTGTACTTTTTGGGAACCTGGGAACCTGAAATCGCTCTAAAGAGACATCTGACACTGACCACAGGATTAAATAAAATAGATTATCAATGACCCAGTTTGGAGTGGGATTGTCATTTTGATCAGGAAAGAATTTTTGAGGCCCCTCCCTGAAGTGGGTGTCCCAAAGTTAAGGAAAGACTTTGGATTTGTTCTGTATCCTCCATCCCTCCGTAATACTTTATGATTTAATTCTCTGAATAGAGAGTTTTCTTTAAATTCCCTTGATCTTGTGTTCTTTTTCTTCTGAAATGTACTATTGATTAATTGATGTACTTGTTCTTTTGTACTCTTTGAGGAGAGTTATTATGAATCCATTGTTAAACTCTTAAATGGGTCAAATCAATTTTCCAATTGCCTGAGAATAAGTATCAAATTCTTTTCTTCCAGGAACCATAAGCAAATAAACCTCTCCCTACTAATGAAATAAAGTCTCTTTTAAGTGTTATTGCTGGTAGGAGGGAAAAGTTCTGTTATTTGTCACATCAAATAAAATGCTCTGTTTCTTTGAACCTACTTAAAATATGACTTCACAGTGCCTGTCAAATTTCATTGACCTAAATTGTCTTCTCTTGAAAACTGAGAAATAACAATAGGCAATGAACATATTTATTTTTTGTGTCATTAATTTACTTAATACATATTTTTGGAGCATCTAGTATGTACTGGGGGATACAAAGAAAGAAGATATACAGTTCTTTTTAAAAAAATTGTAGTTGAATAAATCCAGGAGATCATGGAGAGTGACTCGCAAGGGTCACGACGCTGGAGGGATAATGTGGAGAAAGATTCAGTTGTGTCAGTGGGAAAGTACAAAGAAAGAGAACAAGATGAGAACTTGGTCTGAATACAGTACAAGTAAAACCTCAGAAAAGCATATAGGAAGGTGAATCCATTGGGTCCAATTTTACATCTGGTTCAGGCATTAGGATCAGAAAGTACGATACAGTGGGCAAAGTTAATAAGAACAAGATGACAAGGAGGCCTGGCTGGCTTAGTTGGTAGAGCACGCGACTCTTGGTCTAGGGATTGTGAGTTCAAGCCCCTCATTGGATGTGGAGACTACTAAAAACAAAATAGAATTTTTTAAAAATCTATAAAAAATGAAAAAAAAAGAACAAGATGACAGCAAATGGGAAACAATTCCATGGAAAATGAGATAGGGACTGATAAGGCACAGGAAATTCTTAGGAGTTAAATATTATCATCAGAGATATTACAAGTGTCTATATATGGTTAAGTAATAGTAGCTAACAGGTGTTCACTGTGCCAGGCAATTTTTAACCTACACTTTAAGCTATCAAGGTATTAGTTTATTCAATCACACTGGTATCAATTCCATGAGTTTGCTATCATTATCCCTATTTTGTGGATGAGACAGAACTTAGCAGAGTTTTCAGAGTAAGGTTATGGGTCCCACAGCTTGGTTGCAGATCCTTTGTTCCCAACCAATGAAAGGTACTGTCTAGATAGGAAATAAGAGGTATTGGGAGCAGGTCCCCAGGGAACACAGATAGGTGGGATGGAAGGATCACTGTGAGCTGGGAGGGAGCAAAGGCTTCTTGGAGACTGGTTCATCTCCCTAGAGAGAGAGTATTTTCATAAGTGGAGAGATGAAGCTTGTGGAGACCAGGCAACGCAGAAGGAAGAACAGAGTCCAGGTTAGAAAGTTCCATGTTGTGTTAGTAAGGTATATTTGGGGCAGAATATTTGAAAAGGGAAACTGAAGTATAAGGTTGGAACCAGAAATCAAAGCACTCTGAAAGGGAAATTGTCCAAGGGAGAGAATCTAAAGAGGTAAAAAGACAAGACCAAGAACGAGCCTGGGGTGTTTTCAGCAACTAAAGCTTGAGAGGAAGGAAAGAAGGCTGTGCCAATGACATGAGCACGTGACGGTGAGGGCTTGGCAAGAATGGTGATGGTGCATATGGAAAGGAATATGCTTACTGAATGGATGTATAGATTCAAGAGCCAACATTGTGATGAAGGCCAGCATGGTAAGCAAACTAGCGCAGTGTGGTGGTCAAGACTGTGGACTCCAGAACCAGACGACCTGGAGTTGAAAGTGGGCTTTGCCTCTGATCTCTCCTTGCCTAGCCTCATCATCTGCATGATAGAGATGCTACCAGGAGCACTGGGTTGTCCTGAGCCTTATATGAACTTCCGTCCTACACTGTGCAGAAGAATGCATAGCATACAGTAAGCTTTACATAAATATTTGTCACATAATTCAAGAAAAATATCAAGTCACTCTAGACAAATAACTTCCATGCTTTCATTAACAAATTAGATAATCGAGAGACATCATTCAAATGTTCGTCTAGATTTTGACTCCTATTAAAAGCTTGGAATTTCACTTAATAAACACTAGATGTACTGAGTATGTACCATAAATACTCCTTGCTTTGGATGTGAGGAGGGAGGGAGGAAAGGTTTGACCATAACCTCTATGATGATCGCTACTCTGTCTGTCTTGTGCTAGTACCATCTTGGAATGAACCTGTTTTAGGGTGAACAGGCACACGAACAAGGAATTAGAAGAATGAATGGGAATTTTTGGAATGTGAAATGAATTATGCAATCAAACCCAAAATAATATCTATAAACAACCCCTCTGCACACACACCCTACCATCACACACCACCATCATAATCCTCTTCCCCACCTTCTGTATGTAAGTAGACTGTTGTGCTTTGTCTCCGCCCTGGTATGCTTCTCCGTGACAACGTGAGGACAGGGGCTATGTCATGGAGTTTGGCCATCCATGCCAAGTGAGATATCCATCCATGTTGAACACTCAGTATTGAGTAAATTGAGTATTGTGTAAATAAATGAAGAACACTGGTCAGAAAGAATTCTTGCCATCTAGAATTCCAAATAGGAATGTACAATTCAACATACATACTCTAGTGGGATCACATTTAATTAGACAGTAGAATAAGAGAAGCTAATAAATGATCAGATGGTGAAGTGCTACTAGAAGCTGCATAACTGGGTCTCCATTTGTGCGCATGCGCTTGTGGGCGAGTGTGTTGAAAAAGCAGCAGTAATTCTTGGAATGCTAAATTTAAACTGAACAAAGAGTGGAAGGTATAGTTCCGTTCCTAAATATTAGAGAATGACATGTTATGTAAAAACAAAAGCAAAAGCAAAACCCAAAACTACACTTTGTTTCTTTAAAGAAAGGTCAACTTGAAACATACGGAAGAGAACATAAAAATTCAAAAGCCAGTTTTGATGTTGCATGGGAGCTTTTGGTAGCTTTTCAGCAAAGTTGTTAGAGGCATTTCTCATTATGTCTCTAGCTGTAGAAGTTTTCAGGGAAATAAACAATCATTGGCCTGCCCTTCAAACACCCAATCCGTGGTGCCCAGAGACAGAGCAGGTTTATCTTTTGCAGCCTTAGATCATGTAAGGTGACACCTCAAGCGACTTGATGTATGAAACTAGAACTATAATAGTGTAAAGTCCCAAAAGACAGTAGACTAGCATGGTAGAGCTTTTCCAAGTCCACTAACTGGTCATTCTTAAGGGTTCACTTCTTTTTTTTTTTTTTTTCTTTTTTTTTGACAGAGAGAAACACAGCCAGAGAGGGAACACAAGCAGGGGGAGTGAAAGAGGGAGAAGCAGGCTTCTCGCCTAGTAGGGAGCCCAATGTGGGACTCGATCCCTGGTCTCCAGGATCATGACCTGAGCCCAAGGCAGTCGCCCAACCAACTGAGCCACCCAGGCGCCCCAAGAGTTCACTTCTTAAGGGCACTCTGAACATGCAATCAGTATACCCACTGGAGGAAAGAGTATCAAGGTTTCAGAGTACTGTATGTTCATAACGTAGCCTATATTCTTTATGAATGTTAGCTTTTGTCATGTATGTGTCTTACCTGCCTAGATGCATTGTAAATTACTTGAGGTCATCTTGATCCCAATATTTACACCTTGTATCTATTATCTACATGGTAGCCATAGTGTTCGTAAAATGAATACACACACACACACACACACACACACACGCACGCACACACTTTTTTTTTTATCTGTAACAAAATATCATGGACTGGTGGCCTAAACAAGAGATAGTTATTTCTCACAGTTCTAGATGCTGAGATCCAAGATCAAGGTGTTAGAAGATTCAGTGTCTAGAGAGACCCTGCTTCCTTGCTTGTAGATGGTTGATTTCTTGCTGTGTCCTCACATGGCCTTTCCTTGGTGCACGCTGATGGAGAGAGATTAGCAATAGCCCATTATGGGGCCCAATGCTCATGACCTAATCTAAACTTAGTTATGTTCCCAAAGCACCTCTAAATACCATCAAACTAGGGCCCAGGGTTTCAACATGCAAATTTTGGGGGGACACCAACATTGAGACCATAACAACTTGCAAGATCTCATTCCAGTCATTTGCTCACACCTGCTCTTCTCCTTTCCCGCCACATAGGTTCCCTTTCTGTTCCTTAAATACATCAAGATTATTCCTACCTCTGGGACCTTGTGCTTGCCACGACCTTATTTTTCCCCGTATCTTCATATGCTTTCTCATTCAGCTCTCAAGTCAAGCATCACCTCCTTGCAGAGGTAGTCCCTGGATATCTTAGTAGAAATATATTTTCTTATCCCTCTGCTATCATTATCACATTATCTTATCCTGTTTTCCCTTCTTCGCATTTATGTTTTTCCATAATCGTCTTTGTTGTTATTGTTATTACAGATACTATCTGTGTATTGTGGTAGTGTATGACCTGCATAGGAAAGACATCTTACCTAGACTGTTGATTGTTTTATCTCCAGAATCTAGAACCCAGTATAGGACATATATATATATATATATATATATATATATATATATATATACATATATTACACATTAGCATATATGCATATACATATATATCATGCATAAGCTTATATATATGATGTTTCAGTACTCATCATAGTACCCAACATCCTTGATGTTTAATAATGTTTGCTGATGGAGGCAAAGAAGAGTGAAAGTTAACTGCATGGTTTTATGACTTAACCTTTGGCAAAATTGGGCAATATATGCTTTTGAATTTAAAGTTAATCTAGGATTCTGTCTCTTCATCTTCAACACAGTTCTTCCTTCTGCTAGAGTCACTTTTGCTCTACCTCCATCATCCAAAGACCAAGTGCTAACTCCTCTCCTGTATGGTTTAGCTTACAAACTCTACCAAGATTCTGAGGGATCAGGGGGATGGAATTTTTAACAGTGGTGTAACAGGAGTGATCGATGGATGGAAAATACTTTGGTTGGGCATGTAGTGGCTTCTTGGCGATTATTACACCACAAAGATAATGGGACCAAGAGCTGGGATCTTCTTCCTGGACTACAGCAAGAGAAAAGATACGAAGACTCAGCCATCAGAGTGAAGTGACAAGCCTTGCAGCACAAGTCTTGCCACTTTTTTCTGCTGGGCTTATTGCATTTTAGGATCTGACCTAAGTTATGGAAAATCTTAGAACCAACTCATTCATAACAAGGAGCCTTATTTATGTCTTTTTTCATTGTGCAAAGCGACCTCACCTCTGTCTCCCATGTCACCTACTAGTTCCTAATGAGTGGACTAAGCCAATATGCCACAAATTTTTGGCATTCATATCTGCTTATGAATAATAAAAATGCAATTCAAGCATATGCCTTCTCATTCTGTGATCCTCTCATTCTCTGCTCTTGCTCTTAATGCAGTGTTAATGTCAAATCTGTTTGCTTTAATTATGTTAAGAGGTTATGTTGGAAGGTTATCCATTTTGTCTTTAACAGCACGAAACAGCACTTATATTATCATTGTCACTTTCTGCACATAAACAAGAACTTGATTAACAGTAGCTAACCATGAGAAAATAAATGTTCTCTTAAATGCGGACATTTTTAGTGGATAAGCACTAGGTGTCACTAGTATACTCTCAACTACAATTATCTATATCTTCAGAGGAATCAAGGCTGAGTGAGGCAGGCTGACAAAGAAATATAGCCATTCTGAGAAACGGTGGGAAATCATTCCTTTAGCAAATATTTGTTTATAACCGAGCAAATGTCTTTAAAATTTTTAAGGGATTATGGTAAAAATAGTAGCTAAATAACTTTCAGAGATGTGGGCGACCATCATTATATACACCAGAAACATACCAGAAAATGATGTGTGAATCTAATATTTATAAACTGAATTATGCTTCCCCACTGACTTATTTTAAAATTTTGGATGTGTAATCCCACCTCTTCTTCCCAATATTCAGAGTTGAGCCTCATTTTAGAATAAAAATTATTTTGGAGGTGGTGGAAATGCTCTGTGTTCTTAAATAGGTGCTGATTCCGTGGAAGTATACAGATGAAAAAAATTATGGAACTGATCACTTAGAATTTGACATTTCACTGTAGAAAAATTGAACTCCAATAAAACCCCAGTAAAATTCATAATTAATCATCTTAATGTTGCTTCCAGTAGCTTTCACTTTTGTAAGCAGATATTCTGTGCTTAAGTAATCATTCTACATAACATTTGCAAGTTCTTAGTCAAATGAATACTGAATCCACGTGGTCTTTGAATGTCTTAAAATATGCCTCAGGGTGGGCTCCTGGGTGGCTCAGTGGGTTAAAGCCTCTGCTTTTGGCTCAGGTCATGATCTCAGGATTCTGGGATCAAGGCAGGGAGCCTGCTTCCTCCTCTCTCTGCCTGCCTCTCTGCCTATTTGTGATTTCTCTCTCCGTGAAATAAATAAATAAAATCTTTAAAAAAATATATGCCTCAGGGCTAATTTTCACATCTTGGGCATGCTCTGTACTTAAGAAGGACTGAATTTTTAATATTTAAAGTGCCATATTGGTGATTTTCACATTGATATGGAGCCATTTTGATGATTGCAGTAACTGACCCTTTCAGTATGAAGAGACACGATGGATGCAAGCAGGTATCCTATTGACTCAGTAACAGGTGTGTTACACTCCTTTTTCTTACAGCAGAAATATCATCATGCTTGAAAACTCTTGCTTACATTCAATTATGTCTGTAAAGTTCCCTTAAAGCTTGGGTATAAATTCAATCCACCAAATAATTTTGTCTCAACGTTGTCTACCTGCTTAATTATATGAGCCCTAGCTTTTGGACTTTTTAAAACAAAGTGGACAATTAGCCATTTTATTAAATATTTGAAACTAGACTTGAAAGGTGAGATAAAATTCTTTCAAGGAAATTCCTTATGTGTACTTCAAACAACAATACAAAATATACTCAATCTTTCTATGCTTTACTTTGTTCTTTTTAACCAAACCATTTACCTCTTGTTACCCCAAATGGCATATCTCTTTCCAGATTTTCAGTTTCCTTGTTTGGGAGAAGGAAAAGGAATGAGATTCTTAACCTCCTACTGCCAACCCATGTATTAGACCTACGTTGATCTTTGAGAGCAACTGTAAAGTTTTCATCTTGCCTATCAACTTAAATTCCAGCTGACGAATCCTCAGACTCTAGGTTCCTTGCTGAGCAGAGAGCCTGATGCAGGCCTCGATCCCAGGACTCTGAGATCATGACCTGAGCTGAAAGCAGAGGCTTTAACCCACTGAGCCACCCAGGCGCCCGGTTCTATACTTCTAAATATGCTTGGAACAACAGTTTAGACCGTCTCCATTCCTCTTAGCCTTGCCTCTCCAGACTTATTGTAATGTATCTGTAATCTACTAGTTCTAGGAACTGGTGTCTTGATTCTCATCTGAAATTTGATTTCCAACTACTTTGGAATGAGCACCAATGTGGTACACCATTTTGTATGCTCCTCCTGCCCTCTGTTTTTAGAAGCCAGAATAACTATGCCTCTAAAGAAACAAGTCAGGGAGAAAAGGTATGTGCTAGGTACAAAACTAAGGAATTGAGGATACCAATATAGGTTTAAACACAGGCCCTGATCTTAGAGACCTTAAAACATTCTATTCATAAATGAACCATTTTAATATTATAATGAATGCCTCTAATACACTAATCTTACCAATTCCAATAGAAGAGATAGAAGATAATATATTTGCTGCAATCATCCAAAAACACGCAATCTTCTTCTTTTGTGTGACAAAAATTGAGAAAGGACAGTTACACAACCAGGACATTTAATTCTCATATGAACATTCCTATTAGAGTGGATAAGTGATCACGCAAAACTGTGGGTAATGAACCCAAACACAAATGACACCACACACACACACACACACACACACACACACGCACACACACACACTGACAAGGAACACAGAAGTCGGGTGGTGCCAACCAAATGTATTGAAACCACATCAGTGCTCAGGGCTGGGAAAGATAAGCTTCCATTTCTGTTTCTCAGTGCCTATTGACTTTTGACCAATATTTCCAATCCTGTCTGTTCAGTAATACATGATAGGCCCTTCTGCATTTTTTTTCCCTTCAGAGAATTGCATTTTCTACAGAATTCCCATTGGTAGTCCATAGCAAAGACACAAAATATGAAGAAAAATGTAGAAGAACAGCTTACAGGAATGATGAGCAAGATGTCTTGTGGAGTTAGCGGTCATTGTTGTCTGGTGTGGCTATCGATGGAGGCGCCACTCGTGAGTTTTGGAGGGCTGCAGCCATTACTCAGGGAGCTCTGTCAGCTCCGGGCATGGCGCGGATCCCTGATGCTGCCGCAGCGCCGGGCGCCGCACGTTACTGTGTCTCAAGGGCAGACCCGGGCAGGAGAGAGATGCGTCCGCAGCTGGCAATATGAAAGATAAGTTTGCACTTGATGACACAGACCAAGAAATGATAGTTTAATATCAATCATCACAGACAATTGCAAAAGAACTGGATGTTCATACACAGAAGATATATTACCCATTATGAGACGAATCTATCACAAACAGTACCCCAACACTTACTGACTGAAAACTGAATAAGCATCATATCTCCGAGAGCAAATAAGTTCAAATAGATGTGTTTGTCAAGATGAAATTGGATTGACCTTCAAGTGCCTTGTCCTTCTGGGGTAACAACAACAGAATAGCCTCCTTTACGGTTTCATTATCATAAGCAGGAGGGAAACTTCTGGTATTGTCATGAATTGCTCATAGTCTTCAATCCTATTTCATCATTGACACATGTATTTATCTTTTTGTTTGTTTTTGCTGTTTGCAACATACACACATCTTTGCATCGTAGAATCCGAGCCCTAAACAGAACCCCAGAGAATATCCTTACAGTGGTTCCGAACCTTGCTCATAAGAGAATCATCACCAGGGAGGGTGGAGTTTTCACAATACAGATTGCCTTGTTTTACTACTAAAGATCCTCAGTTGGGGTATTAGTGTCCCCAGGTTGCCGTAACAAAGCACCACAAGCTGAGTGGTTTAGAAGAGCAGAAGTTTATCGCCTCACAGTTGTGGAGGCTAGATTGAAACCAAAGGGTCAGCAGGGCCCTTCTCCCACTGAATCCTTTCGGGGTGTCCTTCCAGACATCCTCCTGTGTCTGGTGGATGCCTGCCATCTCTGGTGGTCCCTGGCTTGCAGGAGCATCGTTCCTCTCTTGCTTCAGACATGGCCCTTTACCCTATATGTGTGCACTTCTGGGGCTCTTTTTATAAGGACACACTTTACATTGGATGGGGCTCCACCCACGTCAGTATGACATCATCTTACATTACATTAGCAATGAACCTATTTTCAAATAAGGCCACATCATCAGCCACTTTAACATACCTTTGGGGAAGGACACAATTCAGTGCATAGCACAGGTATTGGAGTGGGACTGAGAATCATTCAGGTGATTTGGCCATAGCCATCTTTGAGACCCACCAGCCCATCAGGCCAATTCTCTTCTTCTTTTTTTAAATATTTTTTAAAAGATTTTATTTATTTATTTGACACAGAGAGAGAGATCACAGGTAGGCACAGAGGCAGGCAGAGAGAGAAGGAAGCAGGCCCCCGCCGAACAGAGAGCCCGATGCGGGCCTCGATCCCAGGACCCTGAGATCATGACCTGAGCCGAAGGCAGAGGCCCAGCCCACTGAGCCACCCAGGCACCCCCAATTCTCTTCTTTTACAGGAGAGCAAACCGAGGCCTAGATATATCTGGAAACCTTTAAGTGACAGAGTCAGAACATGCATAAACCACTCACATACCTATGCAAATTGTCATCCTGTAGGTTCCCATTTGGAATCATTGTAATAACAAAGATGCTTCCTTGAAGTTGGGTTAGGATCCCTTGTTATTTGTCAACTTTAGTTTAAAAAAAACACTGTTGCTTTTTTTTTTTAAATTTCTATTTTGAAACCTACTGCATAATACTTAACCTAAGAGTCTTACATCTTAAAAAAAATTCCAGTAGCCATCTTATTCACGTATCCAAGCGAGGCTGGTATGAGGGTCAAGCAGATTTGAAATGGGAAACAAGTACACAAATGCATAGCCATACATACTTTATCTAAAACAGTAAAACATTTTTTTGAGACTTGATGGATGCCCTCCAGATGTGGATACTACTCTAGGCAACACAAATGGCGGCTTACAGGTCGAATTTCAGTAAAAGAGTTCTTAGGCACGGAGAGCATATGGATGTAAACGGTGAATGATAAATGTAAGCATGGGCCCGGTAGACTTCTCAGTGTGTCCGTGTCTCAAAGTTCCCCACTCCAGCTGTGCTCTGAGTCAGGAAGCCTTTGCCAGGTTGTTATAAAATGGACTCAGAAACCAGGTGTATAATTCAGAGGGCAAGGGGATAAAACTGGCTCCTGCTCCATTGGAATCATGCAAAACCATTGTCAGGAAAAGAAACACAAATTTTGGAAGAATGTCAGAAACTTGGGGACAGAAGAACTGTTAGAGTTAAGACTTAATAAGGAAATCATGACAACTGCCCCCAATGATGCTGGGATCCCAGGGGCATCTGTAAGGGAAAGGAAGCCAAGGTGAAGATTTGTGTTAAATCTGTTAAATATGATCGAGGATATTGATTCAGAATATAAGGTCGCATCCTGTTTATCCTCTGCTCCATTCTTGCCAATAAATTTTAAACAATTAAGAATTTGAGTACTTTTCTTGGTATAACAATAAAGATGTTAAATAGATAGGATTTTCAATTGCAGAAGCATAAGCAGGACAATGTACTCTCTGAGGGCAAATATTCACAACCAGCCCGCAAAATTATCGGGATTGAAGGGCACCGATTTGCATGTAGTATTAATGGTTCCAAATACATTTAATGAAGAGAAATAGCCCTGAAAAATCCAGGTGATTTACACACAAAAATGCTTGAAATTTATGACATGTATATTGAAAGTCACCATCTTTTCTGATCACGAAGTTATCTCAAATTCGTTTTTTGAATATGCTGAGAAATTAGACTGTGTTTATAGAATGGGATGACATGCAAAACATAACAAAAATATTACTCAAGTCACTTTTGAAATATCAGTGGTTGGCCTTCAGACAATAATATGGAGATAATTTTGAAGTGGAGGAACAAAATTAAATATTTTGAGAGACATTTCCAACTTGAGACAGAATTGAGAGTAAATGTGAAAAAAATAAGAGAGAAGAAAGGTAAATAATGAACAGTACCGAGGAAGCAGTTTTATGTGCAGCAGATCACAGATGGAGGAGAGGAGCTAAGGTAAACTGTGCCGGAGGGTCAGGTAGCGCATCTCAGTCGGAGGTCTGCAGACCACGGAGACCAGCATCAGAATCTCCTGCCACGTTTGTTAAAATGAACATTTCTGAACCCTACCCTAAACCTACTAAATTGGAATATTGGTGATCGGTCTGTTTTATCAAGTCCCTGTCCCCTGCCCCTCACCACCGTTCCCTAGATGATTCTTATGCAACCTGAAGTTTGAGAGACATCATCTCAGATTTTATAAAACATAAAGAGAGGTTCAGAGGTGACAGCTGTAGGGAATATAGAGAAGCTGTATGGGCTGGAACTGAATGAGAAATGAGAGTGTAACATTGCAAAGGTTTATATGAACTTCTTTAAAGAGAAAAGATAAAGGGCAACGAGCAAGTTCACAGATGGACACTCGATTCCAGGAAAGGAAAACGAAATCAGTGATTTAGAGGCGGGTGGTCACAGTTCAGGAAAGAAGGTGGTAGGATCAAGCTCATAAAGAATGGCAGTGCCTTGCGATGTGCCCTTACAACTGAATTCCTCACAATTTCGGAACACTGCTTGGGCAAACTTCAGGGCTGTAGCTCTGAAAGGCACATGGGGAAAATAAGATGAACAAGTCCACATGCGAAGGGAACAGTTTCTTGGCCAGTGAACGGCGTTGCTTCCCGTTCTATGTGTAACCACTGTTGTTTACCAGCATTCAGATTCCTGAGTCAGGAAGCCTTTGCCAGGTTGACTTTCACCCTGTAGTTTTAGCATTCACTACTTTATAATTTAAGTAATCTCCTTCTACCCTAGAATAATAGAACTGAAAACCTCGTTAAACATGCTGCTAGGACTAAGGCTAAAAGCCAGGCCTGAAATAATATTTGAAACATCCGTCACTTTGAAATGGGATTTAAATGCAATAGGTGTCAACAACAAGTCCCTAAATCCACTACCATGGGTTCCGTGGATTTAACAGAAAGGATGTTGTGACCCCATACCAGAAGCATTGCAGAGCAGAGGAATATGGAAGGGAACAGTTTCTACAACAGTTAAAACTATCCCTGATTCAAGATGCTGCCTCAAGTTTACATTTATTCACATGGGAAATTTTTAATACATGAGACTTAAATATTAAAGTTCAGAGGTCTTCAGGAACTCAACATTGGATGGCATGCAATTCTCTAGGGTTGCTGGGACATAAAGTATTTGATCGGCAGTTGTAGACACACCCCGGGGCTTCGTGGTCATGTAAAGTCTGCAATTCAACCTCTGACTGAGAGAGAGATAATTGCAGTTTTTAAAATAGCATGGCACTTTCGGTGAGATCTTCATGGCAGCTGTGTGGAGGAGGGCAGGGGAAGAGGCGGGACATTTAGGAGACTAGATTTGTGATCAGGTCAAGGAAGATCAGGACGTGCCTGGGTCAGTGACGACAGTTTTGGGGAAGAGAGCTTAACTTGAAAAGTACTGAGTCAGCCAACAAATAGTAAGTGAACAGCCTCTGCTGTAGGAGGTAAAATTCACAGCACTTGGAGTTTGATTGGATGTGGTAGTTGCCAAAGACAGTAACTAATAATCCCCTAGGGGAATAGGAGAAAACAGGAAATTTCTTAAGCGTCTGCCTTTATTTAGCTCTGGTCGTGACCCCAGGGTCCTGGGATTGAGCCCCGCATCAGCATCAGTCTCCCTGCTTGGCGGGAAGCCTGCTTCTCCCTCTCTCACTCCCCCTCCTTGTGTTTCCTCTCTAGCTGTGTTTCTCTCTGTCAAAGAAATAAATAAAATCTTAAAAAAATGAAAAGGGGAAATTTCTTCTAAGAAGTTCTGCAAAGACCTTTAGATGAGGGGGAGTTTGACTTTGGCCAGGAATAAAGGGAAAACTTTTAAGAAGAGACATTGAAGGCAAGGATGAAGTTGGCCGAGCTGACCAAACCAACCAAACCGAGGCCTGGATGTGGGACACAGGGTTCAGGTAATAGAACATGAAATCAGCGTGTCTAACTGAAGCACTGGGGTCTTATTGACTGTAATGCAAGATTAAGCTGAATGTTTATACAAGGCATATATTGGGAAGACTTTTGAGGAGCAGGATAAAGCCTTTGGGTTTTATTCTGAATGCAGTGAATGGTCATTGCAACATTTCATAACAAATTCTAGATCACGCTTAATAGGAAAATTTAAAGTTGAGATGAGAGTCATATGCTGTAGTTTGAGTCCGTCCTCAGTATACAGAGATACTTGGTTTAAAAACAAATTTCATATTATATCAATTATTCAATGATGGTTCTTTTGCATATTTAGTATCTCTGGTAGACTGAGTACCCTCTTTATAACTTACACAGTATTATTATCTGGGACGTGAATTTTATGCTGTCCTAGCACCTGCCCCTTTTCTTCTTTGTTAAAGACTTTGTATGGATAGGGCAGATTATATTATATTATAACTAAATTATAATATAGTTTGATAAAAATCTACTTTTACTTGTTCTGAACCACTACATTATGATATTTTCTCTCTCATTGCAAATGTGTTTTCCGTTTCAAGTGCTAGGACATTTCAAAGAAATCATTTGCATTAAATCAAATGTTACATTATTCTTCCTGTTCCAAAAACGTAAAACAGTTATTTAATCAAAAAGAAGACATTGCTAATTTCAGATCTTTCCTGTCTCTCAATTTGCAGCTTATACCTTCCTACTAAGAGCTCATTCAGTTTTATTCTAATATAACTAATAATTTAAAAATATTTGAAAACCATTTTTAAGACTAAGATTGAAAAACTCTGACTTATCTATTTCCATTCAATTTCTGCCTACTAGTGTTTGAATTGGTCCCCTGCACATTGTAGTGGGCTAGGCCTGTAAGCAAAAGGATAAATTATCTTTTTCTAAAACCTGATTCAGAACTTACTGCTTCTAGAAAATCTTCAAGGATTGATTTTTGGTTGTATCATTTTTGCTCTCCTTGGCGCCACCTCAGAAACATAGTCATGTAGTGCGTTTCCAAATCCCACCTGCTGGTCCACGTGGTGCAGGCTCACTGACAATCTGGGACTGACTCCTCCCACTAACACAGGGAGCAAACACTCGGAGAATTAGATCACTAATAGTTCCAAGGGGCCATAGCTAAAACAAACACATGGCAATTTACTAGATTGTAAATTCCTTCTGGGTAAAAATATCATGTCAATTATATTGAGTCCCTTATAGAACCTAAAGAGAAAACATTTTATAGATTTCTCATGTACTTCACCAAGTTCAAGGCTGAACTGAGCTGGATGATCAGAATAGCCTTTAGTGGGGAGATGGGGGAGGAGAAATATTCTGGTTACCAGGGAGCAAACCCACTCTGAGAGAGAAAGGGAGCTCATGAGTTCGGCCAGAAGTGCGGCTCAGTATAAATGAGCTCGGGTCATGGCTGCTATTTGGAACCCTCTCCACCCTCCACTCCCAGGGCTGAGTTTTCACTACTCCTGATAGTGGCAAAACTTTTCAGCTGTTTATAAAACAGCACATAATCCTGGAACGGCAGACAGACTATTGCCAGACGAATGACTGATCAAAAGCATGAACAGGTAGGCAGAGATCGCCGGGAGGGCAGGCTGCCGGGACATCCATGTTCCCTACTCGCCTCTGAGCTCCTCACATACATGGATGGAACTAGATGGGTTATTTTGCTAGTTCTCCTGTTTGTGGCATTTGGCTCTTTTTCTAAATTTATCAGAGGAGCATGCTCTTTAGCCAAGCATTCACAGGTCAATAACCACATAGCCTTATTGATCACTCTGTATTTTTCTATATGTATGTGATTAAAAAACCCACCTCCCTGCTGTATGTATTTTCTTTGGTATTGCCTGCACAAGATGTCAATCTGTCTGTGATCTATATAGAAAAAGAATTTGATTTTTCCCTTTGTCTATCTTTTCATAAGATATTGATCCTCCTGTGATCCACATAAGCAAGGTAATATTTGATGGGTGATGGAAAACTAAGAAAGTACAATAATAATGCAGCTGAAAAATGAATGCATAGCTGCTCATAGAAGCCAAGATTCCTATATTCTGACCAAACTTGATTTGAACTCGTACCCATAGCTATTAGATCCTCATTTCCATTGACCACCACTCTAGTGACCATTGTGATATTTTCAACCTGAGAAAATGCCCTCACTTAAGGTAGCAGACAAAAGTGTCAGTAGTCAGAGTGGAGTGTTAACAATGGTTAAGACCACAGTGGTCCTCCCTTGGAGGGATCAGCCTGCAGACAGACTCACTAGCAGTGAGCCACAGGGTCCTAGAACCCTCAGGGTGGTGGCAGAAGGACATCTTTATTGCCTTAGATCACCACTGAAAGCAATGTCTTAGTGGCCAAGAATCCACAGAGAGAAATAAAGTTTTGTGGGGTTTTTTTTAACTAAACAAAGGTAGCAGAGAAAAAAGGAGATGAGTATGAAAGTCAGGTCCTATAGTCTGCAAAAATCAGCCCAGACAGCCAACCCAGAGGAGAGATTAGAAAACCAAAGAAAACCAATGAAAGGGCTGCCTGCTAAGCCAGTGATTAAAGAAGACAGACATCCTCAAAATAGGTTGACCATTACCCACCATTTATCCCTGAAATATGACCTGGCCAAATACTAAGTTGTTTGGGACACACGTATTTCTTAGGAATTATGAAGGGGGAGAGAGGCAGAGCCAATAACCAACCCCTTCCCTTCTTTAGCAATTACTTGTCCCATCACATGAATCAACCTGCTATTCAGCAATCAGCCTCCCTCTTCCCTGACCCACCAGGAATGCTATGACCCTAGACTGCCACTAAGGAATCAAAAGTAACTTCTAAAGAAAACACCTGATTTATAACTCTTCAGTGTGGGACACTTAGATAAACAGCGAGCACTTCCTTGCTGGTCGCACCTCAGGAAATGATCCTGGAAAGAGAAATGGCCTGGTAAACTCACCACATCCTCCAGGAGCTCAGGGACAGACAGTGGACCTCTGACAGCCTGAGAACATCTGCAGCCACCATAAAGCTGTCTGTGTTACACATAGCCTAAATCAATAAATGAAAAGCAAACCACAAGAGAACCACCCCTGCGGTAGCCCAGGAAGGAAGGTCCCCTACCCAAAAGTTGGGTGAATGAGAGAAACATGAATGAGGCGGGAGCAAGGTGGGGTTTCGGGCTTCACTGTGGCTCACAAATATAATTTGACACTCAGTTTTCAAATAAAGCCTGAAGAGGAAATAAAGAGCATGTGAGAGACCAAAGGGGAGTGAACCAGTGTGCATACATAGCCTTCTCCTGCAGTCTCTCTACCAAATGAACCAGGAGAGGGGATAATGTAATACCTCCATTTAAGCAACTGTGACTTGAGCAGTGTTTACTGTAAAATATGGAGCCGGGAAGGAAAGCTGATGCTGACCTTGGCTGAAAGTGATCTATATAGACAAAGAATTTGATTTTTCCCTTTGTCTATCAATTTTAATATCAAGGGTAACAATTTTCTACCCTTCTTTGATGAGCTTCCTCCTTGAAGGAACCTCAGATCTTCACCCAAGAAATTGCATCCATTTGTTCCCTCAAGTCATTCTCAGAAGCCTGCAAAAATATATATTTTTAAGATTTTATTTATTTATTTATTTATTTATTTATTTATTTATTTGAGAGAGAGAGACAGAGAGAGAGCAGGGGAGGAGCAGAGGGAGAGGGAGGAGCCCTATGTGGGACTAGATCCCACCACCCTGAGGTCATGACCTGAGCCCAAATCAAGAGTTGGACACTTAACCTACTGAGTTACTTAGGGACCCTGTAAAAAGGTATTTTGTGAATAGGAAAGAGTTATTTGGGGTGTGTGTGTGTGTGTGTGTGTGTGTGTGTGTGTGTGCTTAAGAGCTATTTGTAGGGGCGCCTGGGTGGCTCAGTTGGTTAAGCGACTGCCTTCGGCTCAGGTCATGATCCCAGAGCCCCGGGATCGAGCCCCACATTGGGCTCCCTGCTCGGCAGGAAGCCTGCTTCTTCCTGTCTCACCCCCCCTGCTTGTGTTCCTTCTCTGCCTGTGTTTCTCTGTGTCAAATAAATAAAATCTTAAAAAAAAAAAAGAGCTATTTGTAATTAAACATAACATACCTATCAATATTCCAAAAAGGAAATTATGGAATATTTTAGCTCTTTATATAATTGTATGTGTGCAAAATATTCACTCTTATGACAGAAAAAATCCTCATTGTACATACATATTTTAAAAGATTAATTTTTTGAAAAATTAAAAAGCTATAGGTCAAGGGACAAGAATTATTTAAAAACACTCTTTTTAAAAAAGATTTTGTTTATTTATTTGAGAGAGAAAGAGAGAGCATGAGCAGGGGTAGGGGCAGAGGGAGAGGGATAAGCAGACTCCCTGCTGAGCTGGGGATCCCAGGACCTTGAGATCATGACCTCAGCCAAAGTCAGATACTCAACTGACTGAGCCACCCAGGCACTCTCCCCCAAAAACCCCTTTTTATTTTATTTTATTGATTTTTTTATTAAAGATTTTATTTATTTGACAGAGAGAAACACAGCCAGAGAGGGAACAGAAGCAGGGGGAGTGAGAGAGGGAGAAGCAGGCCTCCCACCGAGCAGGGAGCCCGATGTGGGGCTCGATCCCGGGTCTCCGGGATCATGACCTAAGCCGAAGGCAGTTGCCCAACCAACTGAGCCACTCAGGTGCCCCCCAAAGCCCCTTTTTAATATGAGAAAGTATGAATAGGATAAAAGTGTTAATTAAAATGTTCTCAGCTATTATTTATTACACGGTCCCTTGAAAAAGCACAATATTCTTTTTTTTTACTTTCAATTTATTTTATTTTTTCAGTATTCCAAGATTCATTGCTCATGCCCCACACCCAGTGCTCCATGCAATAGATGCCTTCAGTACCCACCACCAGGCTCTCCTATCCCCCCACCCCCTTCCCTCCAAGTCCCTCAGTTTGTTTCTGTGTCCAAAGTCTTTCATGTTTCGTTTCTCTCCCTGAATTACCCTACTTCCCATTTCCTTTCCTTCTCCTACTGTCCTCTATATTACCCCTTATGCACCACAAGTAAGTGAAACCATGTGATACTTGACTTTTTATACTTGGCTTATTTCACTCAGCATAATCTCTTCTAATCCAGTCCATGTTGCTACAAAAGTTGGATATTCATCCTTTCTGATGGAGGCATAGTATTTCATTGTATATATGTACCACATCTTCTTTATCCATTCATCTGTTGATGGGCACCTTGGCTCTTTCCACACTTTGGCAATTGTGGCCATTGCTGCGATGAACATTGGGGTACATATGGCCCTTCTTTTCACTACAGCTGTATCTTTGGGGTAAATGCCCAGTAGCGCAATTGCAGGGTCATAGGGTAGCTCTATTTTTAATTTTTTAAGGAATTTCCACACTGTTTTCCAAAGCAGCTATACCAACTTGCATTCCCAACAGTGTAAGAGGGTTCCCCCTTCTCCACAGCTTTTCCAACACTTGTTGTTTCCTGTCTTGTTAATTTTGGCCATTCTGACTGGTGTAAGGTGGTATCTCAGTATGATTTTGATTTGAATTTCCCTGATAGCTAGTGATGATGAACATTTTTTCATGTGTCTGTTAGCCATTTGTATATCTTCTATGGGGAAGTGCCTCTTCATGTCTCTTGCCCACTTTTTGATGTATTCTTCTTCTTTTTCGATGTTGAGTTTGAGTAGTTCTTTATAGATTCTGGATATCAGTCCTTTGTCTGTAGTGTAATTTGCAAATATCCTCCATGGAATGGGTTGCCTCTTTGTTTTGTTCACTGTTTCCTTTGCTATACAGAAGCTTTGTATTTTGATGAAGTCCCAAAAGTTCATTTCACTTTTGTCTTCTTTGCCTTTGGAGAAGTGTCTTGAAAGAAGTTGCTGTGGCCGATGTCAAAGAGGTTACTGCCTATGTTCTCTTCCAGGATTTTGATGGATTCCTGCCTCACGTTGAGGTCTTTCATCCATTTCGAGTTTGCCTTTGTGTGTGGTGTAAGAGAATGGTCTAGTGTCATTCTTCTATATGTAGCTGTCAATTTTCCCAGCACCATTATTGAAAAGACTGTCTTTTTTCCACTGGAGAAAAAGCACAATATTCTCATATACTAGATCTATAGGAACTAAAGTATTTCCTTAGAATTATCAGGTAGGAGACAGAAAAATCTCCCCATCAATTGTTTACTGATACCTGCGAAATCAGCTCTACAAACCACCCCTAAAGAATCTTAAATGTTGAAACAACTTCAAATTCAGAATCTGCCAACCCCCCAGTAGTGAGCTCCTTGGAAGAGTGGTGACAGAATATTACAGTGAGATGCAAATACTCAGGGGGACACATTTGCTGCAGGCCGGCCAGGAGCCAGCATTTCTGACACTGAACTCCAGGTCAGAAGCCCTGTCTTCAGATAAATTGCTGCCTTCAGGTTCTGGTGATTTAACCGAAGGCTATTTGTGAGTCAGCCAGCTCACTGTATTGAGCACTTACTGTTCACAGTATACTCTTTAGGGTCTTTGGGCAATGAAATGGAATGTCCTACAGCTGTCAAAACCAGGGTAGGGCAGCTGTAGCTGAGAAGAACTTTAGTTTCTTTTTCTGGGGTCACAAGGAATTTAGGATTGAGGTTTTTAACTCATCATGGTAAGAGAAGATGGTGTCTATATGATGGATGTATGTTAAGAAATTAGGAATCTCTGCAGATGTTCCCTAGATGAAAAGGAGTAAGCCATATTTTGTATCTAATTTATCTTGGGTCTCATACCACATTCTTATCAATAAGTCTTTAAGTAAAAGTCTTCTTTAAATATCCAACTTTTTAAAAATTTTGTTACAAAATAGATGTATTAGAAGAAATGGAATGCCCAGAGACCAGGAAGAATGTCGATAGTAGAAAGAGTGAGGAGTCCCCAAGGGAACAGTGCTGTCAGAGGGTCAGAGTGGGTATTACAAAGTTCTATTTCTCCTTTTCCGTCTTTATTCATGGTTAAGTTTTACCATTGGGGTTTGATTGGACTGATGTGGCAGTGGTTTTCCTTATTGCTCTTAATTAGTGTGAAATATTGCACTAGGTTCTTGGAGCATAACATAAATAAGACATAGTCATTTGCCTCAAGAGAGGTCAACTTGTTTTGGCTAATTTGACTTACCTTTTTTCTCAAGAGAATTTGGACTTGAAGAGTATTTGTCATGTAGCTGTGTCAAAATATAAAGTAATTATTCTAAAGCAGCAAAAATATTTGAAATCAAACCTTACCTCACCTAAGAACTTCTTTCCATTCCTCGATCCTTCAAACTCATGGATCAGAAAAGGGATGGGGCCAAAGATGGGAGGTGAGACTCTCATTTTCTATTTTAAAAGCTAATTTTTCAGGTCATGTGGAAATAGCTGTTTCATCTAAATGGCTTCTCCAAATTTATCTGCATGGAGACCTCTAGGCCTCTTCAGAGTCACAGGTTTCAGTAGAAGTAAGCAGCTTCCCACTGAGTCATCTGGATTATCCAGGAGAGCTTCTTTAGAGTAATGGTCTCCAGCTGCTGGAGGTGGAGTGCCATTGCCTACATTTACAAATACCTAGCATTGAAAGAGTTTGTGGGAGAATCTGCTTTAGATCTAGAGCATCCTTGGAGAAGCAAGGCACCCAAAATGATTTTTCTTGCTTGATTTGATCAGAATCCTCTGTAAGACCATGACTGATTTGTTGACTTTGTTGATTATTCCTTCAGAGTTATTCTGGAGCAGATGGCTGTGTGCACTTCTGATTTAAGAAGCTAAGAGGGAATTGTCCGTCTTTTGAACCCATAGCATCAGTGCATGGACTTTGGCCATAGACTGGATTATAATCAGCTTCTTTGGCAGCGCTTTTCAATTATGTGAGATGTGATATCCCTGCCAAACTACTCATCTTCCCAATGTAGGATTCTCCAAAGTATGTGGCAAAGAACATTAGTGTCTTGGGGTTTAGAAAGCTTCCCATAGAGCATGGGTTTGCTGGTCAAATGACTACAGCAGAGCTCAGTCTAAACAATGTGAAATGGACTTGTTTACTCCAGGATTTCTCAAAACCCCGAATAAGAGAGTGGGAAAGTGAATTATCTTTTAGACTTACTTGAATCTTAACTCTACTAACTTTGATCTTGAGCTAGTTATTTAATCTTTCCAAGATTTAATATACTCATCTATAAAATTAGGATATAAATACCAACATCACAGAATTGGTCAGTGGATTAAACAAGATAAAATACCTAAATTGATAGCACTTTCTATTTGAGGAAATTATTTGTATACTTATGTTTCCATATCATCATGCAACTTAGATTATATCTTTTGCATACCAAAAATATAGACTCATTTTTAATGCACAAACACAGCAGAGATATTGCTGATAGTTTTTAATTCTACTTAAATGACTCTTCCAGTAGATGTCTCATTGGGCATCACACAGCAAATCACTGGGAATTAGCTGACTATTTCATACCCGGTGTGTGTGTGTGTGTGTGTGTGTGTGTGTGTGTGTGTGACCTTAGTGTTATCCTATACTGATCATTGATTTTTCTATTGGAATTCTATAGACTTTTAAATGGCCCTGCACTAATGATGCCAGTGTATTAAAATATTGGAAAGGCAAACTCGTGCTTTCTGCACACAATGTATTCTTTGCTGAGAAGCTAAATTTCCTAGGAGGTTCTGTCCTTTGTTCTCATATTACAGAGATCTGAGCTACCTGGTTTGCATCACAAGAGTCACCAGGATATCTGAGCTCTGAATTCCCAGCCACTTACCTTATTTATTGTCACACCATTCATCTTCATCAAGGTGCAATAAATATCTCTGCAGAGATTACTGTCTTGGAGATAGTTGAAATGTTAGTTTCCTCCCTGAAAGAACTCAAAGTAAATCATACCTTTTTTGCTCTTTGGAATCTTTTCAGGCTGTTTCATAAGAGATAACATTTCAAGGACAGAGGGGATATTTTAAATTCTTCATCCAATACTTCGTAAGCATATCCTTTGGAAAGAAGAGTGAATCATGACTATAGATAAGAAACCCAGTGATATACTATGGTTTATCTCATCTTATTCTCTCTCTTTAAATGATAGACATTGCATTTTCAGAGTTAACCATAGGAAGGTTCTGAAGGATGGCAGCATGTAAGTATGATTATCTTTTTGCATGAGAGATTGTATTGGATATGAAACATATGTAAGAGTTAAATAAATACTGTTTGTAGTTTCCTATTAGGCATATATGATATCAAAAGTGGGAAATTCCAAACATTTGATGGAGAAACAGGCTGACAATCAAGGTTATCAGGGAAGCTATAAGCTCTAATGGTTGCCATTTCCAAGTACACAGTTTATGCCAGTCAACTAATCTAAAAGAAGGAATTGCATATATGCCACATGCCAACTTCCTATGCCAAGTTCCAAAGACTAGCATAGAACACCTCTCTCCTCAAAAGTTTACTGTCTAATACCTGGAGGCTCAAATGAAGAAAGGCAAATAAGAGGCACTAGATAAAGGCATAGAGCATATTGTAAAAAAAACTGCAGGAATTCCAAGATGAAAAGATAGTAGCAGGCTATAGCCAGAGAAGATGGCTTCCCTGGACTTAGTGGAGAACTTTGAACCAGGGTAAGATTGCAGTGGCCAAGAAAAGGAAGCAAGATTCCTGCAAGTAGAATAGGAATGGCAAAGGGCAGAGTTAGTGAAGAGCCCAGTGAAATAACTTGTGAGTGAAATGAATGAATAAATAAGAATCATTTTGGACAGGTAGGTTAGAGGAAGTTGAAGGAAAACTCTGAATCTATAATTTGCCCTTGATGGATATCATGGGTGACATTAGAGATTCTTTAGCCAAGAGATGACAGTTGAAGAACAGTGCCACAGGAAAATAAATTGGGTAGCTTTATGCAGGCAGCATGGGTTGGACATGAAAAGTGGGGAGGGAGGCAACTAGAATGATCTCAAGTTGAAGAGTGAGGGTCAGAGCAGGGGGATGAGCTGGAGAAAAACAGAGAAACACTGAAAGTAAGATTTGGCAGTACTTGAGTGATAATCTCACATGCCGGTTGATGATATGGAGAAAGTATCATATTCCAAACTTACCACAAGAAATGCTATGAAGTTGTAGGTTTTAGAGTTACATTTGGGTTTTTATTCCAGCTTGCTTCTTATCAACAGTGTAACCTTAGGAAAATTATTAAACTATCCATTTCTAAATTTCCCCAAATCTGAAATGAGATTAAAGTTGTTTATGTGAGAGTTAAACAAGATAACATGTACAATGTTGAATCAGTGCCAGGCAATTCATAGGCACTCAAGAAACATTAGCTCCTCATTCCACTTAATTAGCCCTAAAATACTCTAGAAGCAGCTGGAAACCAGAAGTTAGGTTTAAGTTTAGTAGCTATAATAATAGGGACTGAATATTTGTATCCTCCCCCAATTCAAATGCTAAAGTCCTAATCCCTAATGTGAATGTACTTTGATGTGAGGTCTTTCACAGTGGACTAGGTCATGAGAGCCTTGTCCTCACGAATGGAATCAGTGCCCTAATAAAAGGTCCAAGAGAGACCTCCCTCTCCCCCTTTGCTGTGTGAGGTTCGATGGCCATCAAGGAGGAAGCGGGTCCTCTCCTGTACCATGATCTTGGACTTCCCAGCTCCAGAACCATGAGAAATAAATTTCTGTTGTTTGGAAGGCACCTGATTTATGCCATTTTCTTATTGTTGCCAGGGCAAACTAAGACAGGCTGAAAATGCATTAGACAGCATCCACAAAGAGGTGGTATTTCAAACTGTATGGGAAAAGTTCTCATTGAGGAAATAAATGAATAAGTAGAAGAAAAGCCCCTTGAGTAAGTTTCAGGGAAAGCCTAAAATGAGAAAAAAAAAAAAAAAGAGGAGCTGAATAAAGATGAGCACTAAATTTGAGGTGTGTTTAGTATAGCATTTAGAACCCAGTAAGCACTCAATAAAAATATAAGCTGTTATTACCAGAGATGGTCAAGGTTGTGACAGTGAATCCTAGAGAGAATGAAGTCATAGTCACCAATGGAAGGAGAAAAGTCAAAGTCAGGTGATATCCAGTGGTACGTTGCAATAAAATGAGGATGAAGACAATAAAACCATTCCATTCAAATGGAAGCAGTTGGTGACCAAAGGATGCTTGACCTTTGCCATTCCTGTCTCTGGTTGAGACTCCTTCTTGATTTAGGCACATGATTATGCTCCCAGAGCTTCCTGACCTGTGAATGATACATTATTCACTCACTGTCACCAAAAATACCTCTTTGGCAGATACTGCCCCTGCCACAGCAGGAAGAGACATTTGGGTCTTTAAAATAAAGGACACCAGCAAACTATTTTAACGTAAGTTTTAAAATAAAAGGAAACCACGAATTAACAAAAAATACAATTTCCTGTGATGATTTTTAATAAAGCTGAACACCAAATATTGGATTCCCTTGCATTAGAAAATGAATAAACACTTTTGCAATGACCCAAAGGCTTGGATAGGGAGAATAAATAAATTATTGACACATGAGGAGTAGACAATTCTCCATCCACTGTTGAGAGTTTCATTCTTTGTGGAGCAGATGGTCTAACTAAAGCAGCCAAAAATAACAGGTGGGTTTTATTGCATTAAGCCACTGAAAACACTAAGCATCTACAGTTTAAATCATGTTAAAATAGTAAGCCTTCAAACCACCTTTGAAAATAATCTTTCATATTTAAAAAACACCTTTGTCCACCTTACATGGTATCAAAACACAAAGACTAATGAGAGTATGACCACATATTTAGAGACAACAGGGGAGAGACAGATTGGAAGAAACAGCTGCTCTTTATGGAAATGGTTTAATGCAGGGTTGTTAAGCCATGTTGATAGACTCTAACTGGTATGGATAACATCACCCCTTCTGGGACCAAACAGAGCTTGGGTCTAAGTCACTGCTGCCAGAAATATGACTATCTTTTTTTTTTTTTAAAGATTTTATTTATTTATTTGACAGAGAGAGAGATCACAAGTAGGCAGAGAGGCAGGCAGAGAGAGAGGAGGAAGCAGGCTCCCTGCTGAGCAGAGAGCCCAATGTGCGCCTGGATCCCAGGACGCTGAGATCATGACCTGAGCTGAAGGCAGAGGCTTTAACCCACTGAGCCACTCAGGTGCCCAGAAATATGGCTATCTTACATGTCCGACACATCTCCATCAACCATCTGGAAGGTAACTACAAAGAATTCAAATACAGTATTTCTTCTATAATTTGCCAAATGTATACGTTTAATTATACATACATTTTATTAACATATCTCCTACATCACTGTATACATTTGTCTTCTATGTTTTCATAAGTCAGATGTGATATCAGAAGAGATTAATGACTGGGTCATCAGTGGAGGAGGTAGTGTAGCTTTGCTTGGAGATTATTGCTTCTTATATAGTATTCTTTATTAATTACATGCATTTGATGACTAGAGTTTTAAAAGTAAAAATCATGTCTCTCCCTTCCCCAATCTCCCACTTACCTAGGATAACCACCAATAGAGGGCCCTTCAGAATCTGTGCAGGTACATCAGCAGTTGAAGAAATGCTCAAACCATTAAACCCACAATGAATTTTAAGAATCCTTTACATTTATAAAACATCTTCACCCTTCTTGAATAATTTAAAACCACAGACACCTTCCTGGATATGAAGCATGAATTATGAAAAATGATGATGTTTCTACTTACTATTTGTAACTTGCTGTTTAAAAAAATTCAACACTGCCTCATGGATCTCTTTTCACTTTCCTATATGGAGATCGACTTCATACTATTCAGTGACTATGCCCTTTACTTAGAATATGCCATCCTTTATAATTATTCCCAAATGCATGGGTATTTGTTACTTCCAACTGTCACTAAAATCAGCTGCAATTAATACCCTTATTTATATATATTTACTTGTGTGCTTGTGTAGGTTTTCTATAGTGTTTATTGCTAGAGAGAGATTTGATACACCAAAGGTTTTGTGGATTTATTCTTATTTTAGGTTTTCTTTCAATATCTTTTGGAATACTATTTTTAAAAAACTTCCTCATTTTCTTGCACTTTAAATAAATCATACGATGCTTTTTTCCTTAAATCTAAAGTGCTTATTTATTTAGGAGACGACTCTTTTATCCTTTCATCTCAGAGCTGGCTGCATCTGGGAATAAATTCAGAGTTATGTACTGTTGTTGATTGTATATGAGACAGGGAAAGAAATACGGTGAAAGAGAGCAAAGAGTCTAAGCCATAAGCCAAGAGCTCAGAGTTGGCATGGTCAGTAAGACATAATAATAGTGGTATATCTTCTAATTGATGAGTCACTTGATGGACGTGCATCTTGGGCTTTGATAGTCAAACAAAATCTATCTTATGTAAGTCCAATACAAATTTAGACCCTTGCCAAAGCTGTAGGGGGTGGTTTTGTACTGGTGCTATGCTTGGTCAAGAAGCAATTTCTGACTGACTGCAGAAAGGAGGCCTGGAGCAGCTTGGCTTTGTGGTGATTGGAATGATGCTACGTGAACAAGAAGAAACACAGAAAGGAGAAATATAAGGAATTCATTCCTTGAAGACCCGAAGGATCAGAAAAACGAAAGGAGAGCTTTCCTTATAATCTAGTCAGTGTTTCCAGCTAGACTTATTCCTATTGCTGATGAAAACTCCTGGCAAGTCTTTCAACTCCCCACCCCCCCCCCGCCCCGGCCTTCCAACAGGAAGGGAACCTCTGTAGTGAGATACTCATATCTTGACCCACTGCACAGTGAGAAGTTATCCAAGGTACAAAGCGGCCAAAACCAGGCCAGTCCTTCAGGTGCACAGTCAAGCAACTGACTCTAACACCCATATTTCAATTCTGTGTGGGCAAAAGGGTTCTTTTGAACAATATTTACTGAGTCTTACCCCTACAGTCGTACTTCTGGTAGCTGGGGGCAAGTGATTCTATCCTCCAACTTTCTGAGGTAGAGAGGTTTGGAAGAATTGCAAAAATAGTCTGTGTTCCCAATTCCTTCAGTCTGGTCTGTTCTAAGAATTTGCTCATTCCTGGCAAAAGGATGCCCCTCCAAGTATTCAGGGGCTTCATAACAATGAAGTAGTATAAAACTCTGAATTTAAACTTCTCTGTAAGCTTTTAGAGCTTACAGAAAATGATTGAGCAGTCATTTTCAAAATTCCATGCTCATTTCCTAAAACCCACAGTAAACAGTGAAAAATTAAAAAAAACAAAAACAAAATTTTTTTCCAGTGAAACAGGAAGTTTTTACAACCTCAAACTATAAGTAGACCCACCAAATATTCTAATAGCTATGTTTATATCAAAGAAGCATTTACCTTATTAAGTCTCAAAGAAATTGCAAACAGCCTGATAACACATGAAAAGATCTCATAGAGTAGAAATAAGATTCAAAGAAGAAATTGTACAATAGCATTTGGAGAAAAAATTGAACTCACAGAGAAAATGTAAGAGAAACTTAAACCATGATAAAGATAGAAAATCAGGTAAGGAATGGTAGTAGTAGTAATGGAAAAGAACAATTATTGTTGGTATGTTAAAGATGTGGCAGTAAAGGAGATCTGGTACACTCGTAATTTCTGAAGAAGAGTATGGAACAAATGGGACACTTAACATTATAAAGCAGTATCACAGGGGAAAATAACACGGAAATGAGAAAAAAAACTAGAATCTGCAAATTGAAAGGGCACATTCTATCTTTAAAAAATTCAGACAGAATTATCTGACACATTTTGTAGGAAGTTGCTGTATTTCAACAATTCAGAAAAAAATATGAGCATGTGACAAGAAAGACAACAAGTGGACAAGGGGTAAAAATCAGATTAGCTACAGGTGTTTCCTGAAGACAGAGAGCAAGAGCTACAAAGTTTCAAAAGAATAATTCAATAGTTTTTGGTGCCCGGTGTCCTCAAGTGAGAAGCAACAGCCATTTCCATGAAGTTAGCAGCTTTGTGAACAACTTAACACTCTTGAATAGAATGAATACCAGGCAGCCAAGGGATGAAAGAAATAAAAATTCTCAGATATGGAGAAAACACGGTAAAAAACACTGTGGTAAATAGTGAATCAATTTAAACAGAATTATAGGAATTATGGTTTCTAGTTAAAATGAAAATAGATATATTTAACATAGAAATGTAATTTTTAAATAAACTCCTTTATATATTAAAATGTAAGAAAATTTTAAAGATTGAGGATCTCTCAAGGGAACTATTATTGTAGTTTTACTTCAATTTATTTTTCTTTATCTAAATTCTATAATTCCATTTTAAATTGTATATATAGTACGATCATACATTTTACTCTATCACCTATCGATCTATTAGGAGAGGTACAAAGCGATGTGCACAGAAGAGTAACTTGAGCAGTTTGGAGGTGGTAGAAATTGGTATGTTCAAAAATATTTTTTTTTTATTTTTCTGAACTGTTTGAATTTTTCTAAATAAGTATCTATTAATTTTATATAAAAAGGCATTTCCTTAGCTTTAATTCCTTTCAGGTGGGAGAGGAAGTGAGCGAGGGAAGGGAATAAAATAATAATTCCTTACACTTGTTCTAAAAAAACATAATTTAATCACTGAGTTTAAAATCAATTTAAATTGGGTACAAAGGGGTACCTGGGAGGCTCAGTTACTTAAGTGTCTGACTCTTGATTTTGGCTCAGGTCATGATCTCAGAGTTGTGAGATCAAGCTCTGCATTGGGCTACGCGTTGGGTGTGGAGTCTGCTTGAGATTCTCCCTCTTCCCTCCCTCGGCCCATCCCCCCTCTTAAAAATTGGTTACAAGATCATGCTGTTCTGTCTACTTTTATATGTGTTTGAAATTTTCTTTAATATAAAATTTTAAAAGACTCAGTTTGTAAGTTATTTAATTTTTTTAAAAGATTTGATTTATTTATTTGTCAGAGAAAGAAAGAGAGCAGAAGCAGGGGGAGCGGCAGGCAGAGGGAGAAGCAGGTTCCCTGTCAAGCAAGGAGCCCGATGCGGGGCTCTATCCCAGGGCCCTGGGATCATGACCTGAGCCAAAAGCAGATGCTTAAACTGCTGAGCCACCATGCATCCCAGTTTGTAAGTTATTTAATAAAAGTCAAACTTGTGGCATACTTATAATCTAAGAATCTTTGAAAATTGTGTTGAAGTTTCACCATGGAAATAAAATGTGCTTTACTCCTGTCTAGGTTAAACTACTGTTTCTCATATTAATGACAAAACTATTAGACCAATAAAACATAAAAATTATTAGTAGTATAGCTTTTCAACTACAGAAATGAATTTCTCATTAAAATTTTTTCATCTATTTTAAAACCAGAATAGTTCAATGACAAAGTAACCCAAGGGAATTAAAATTATAATGGCTGAGATTAAACAGACAGGTGGATTTTGATGTGGTGTCTGAAGCTAAAACTATATTATAGATATGATTCTATTTGTCCAGTTGAATTACTAAGCCTTTGTTCCTCATATAAGCAAAGTATTTCATTACCGTATTTATAGAATTTAGTAACACCCAACAACTTCTTGTGGCTGAGAGAGACAGACAGACAGAAAAAGGCAATCAAATAAAAATTAAAAGAAAACAAATGAAATACTTGTCTCCCTTTTACAAGACCTTTTAGCGCTCATTTTTTCCCATTCATAAGCAAATTCAGTGACAAATAAAAGATAAGAGAGAAGAGCCTAATGTAACTTTCTGAGATCATGTAATGATCAGATTCGTGAAATGCTGTAATAGGGACTTGACTCTCCTGCCTCTCATTCCTTGTAGTTGAGCAGTGAACAGCAGGACTGTCAGCAATGAGGACTGATGACCTTATTGGGTCTCTGAGTGGTCCAGAAAATGTAATTTCAGAGCAGAGAGTGAAAAAATATTCTATCTGTTCTTTCCTCCAGAAGGTTTTATGAAGTACTTGCTGAGTCTCTAGAACTATGTAAGGTGTGATATTAATCTATTTAAGCTGATACAATTCCAATTTCTCTATGCCAGCAGTTTTCTAACTTGGAGACCATGGGTCTATTTGTCTATGAGTAAGTCTCAGAGGCTCATGAAGTTTCTACATTTCTACATGATTTATTGAAAAGAGGATTCAGAGATTACAAACAAATGATCTAGAAGCTCTTTGAAAGACACTGTAAGAGACAATGTATATGTATATGTATATGTATGTATATATTATTTACCTATGTTAAATACAATTTTTTTTTGAAATAACAACACATAAACTTATGGGCTCAAAGGAAACTTCCTAACACATTAAAACAAGAAATAAAGACTTGTTCTATAAGCTTTACAAATTCTACATTAGATTTTGCAAACCAAGATGGCTCAGAAACTCGACCTGCTCTACAGGATGACTCAAGAATCAAAAATGTACAACCATTCACCTGGCTGGTGGATATGTTTTCTGATTCCCCAGCAGTAGAGGCTAAGATAGTAAGCTCAGTTTGAATTTCAGACTAATCTTTTCCCAAGCGCCCCACGAACAAAATGAAGCTGACATCTATAGAATTGAATGGCACCGTTACATTCTTTGGGAGTCATAGTAAAGCATCATATGAGTCATGGCACTTTTTACTTCTTGCTTTAGAACAATGATCTCTTAGAAGGCAAGGAAAAATGTGTGTATCGTCATTACTTTAAATTCTATAAATCAACTTCAGGGGGTATAAATATGAAAGAAAGGGAGAAAGTCCACCAGCTAGTTTTTCAAATTCCTCAAGCAGACATCTCTTGGGGCATATCTAAGAGCAAACTGACACACCCGTCCTTTAGAGTAATGGTCCTGTTCGACCTTTCAACTATCTAATAAAGACCTCATGATTTTATTTTATTATTTTTTAAAAGATTTTATTTATCTATCTGACGGAGAGAAATGCAGCTAGAGAGGGAACACAAGCAGGAGGAGTGAGAGAAAAAGAAGCAGACCTCCTGCCGAGCAGGGCTCAATCCCAGGACTCCAGGATCATGACCTGGGCTGAAGGCAGTCGCTTAACCAACTGAGCCACCCAGGTGCCCCAGGACCTCATGATTTTATACTAAGGTTTTCCATCTTTTCTCATGATGCTGACATGTCAGAATTTCAAACCTAACCATAAGAATGGTAGGTTTTTGGAAAAATAAACTACATCAACTTTAGGGCAAAAAAAAAAATGATATTATTATAGGGTGCCTGGGTGGCTCAGTGAGTTAAAGCCTCTGCCTTCGGCTCAGGTCATGATCCCAGGGTCCTGGGATTGAGGCCTGCATGGGGCTCTTTGCTCAGCAGGGAGCCTGTTCCCTCCTCTCTCTCTGCCTGCCTCCCTGCCTATTTGTGATCTCTCTCTCTGTCAAGTAAATAAATAAATTCTTTAAAAAATGATATTATTATGATAAGTCAAGGAAAGAAACTTGAAGTTATAGAATTTATTCTTTTTGAAAACACTGAACACTATACTTCCATTTATGGTCCTCAACCAAAAGACATTCCTTACATTCTCTGATTGCTGCTCATTCATGCTGGGATATTAACTATAAAAAATGGTACGTCTCTTCTCTCTCTCTCTCTTTTTTCTTTCAAAATTCTGTGTGATTAGGTAGGAATGGGAGGGAAAAGAGAAGAGAGTTTGTTAGGTTCCCCCATTGTCTGTTTACTTTTCTTTCTGACAAAATGCAAGAATGCTGTTTTTCCCATCTCCTCCCTGAAGTAACCCACTTTCAGACTCTGTGTTTGTTGTGTCTTTTTAAAGAGTAGCTGACATCATGCTATTATCATCCTCATCCAGAAGTGTAGGAAACATTCCTCACTGAGTGAAATTTTTAGGTGAACAGCTATGAAGTAGTCAGTTAAAAATGGCAGTTCCTCTAGACAAAGATGTGACCATAGTTGACCCACCTGGCATTGTCCTAAGCCAAAGAATATAATTAATTCCTTTAAAAAAAATAGTTCTCTACCTTTCCACAGCCATTGCTATAAATTTGGAACCAATAGGGTTCAAATAGCTCAAACACTGTTCAATACTAAGGATGTCAGGAAGCTACATTGTCTGCTTTCCATAAGCAACGGATGTGGTTGCTTTCTATTAACATTTCTAAATGTTTTAGGATATAGATTGTCATGTTAAACACACCTATCAGTCCACAAAGTTGCTAATCACCAACCTGCCTGCAAGGCTAATGGTACGATAATGGTATGAAGACGTAGACTTCACGCGTCTTGGTGGCTGAATGGTTGATCTTTCCCACTGTGACTAATGAAGAGACAGATGTATGCAACTATTATCACAGAGCACCAAACATTTATGTTTATGAGTTCTGCGCAGAAAAGGCAACTGGCTGACTGTAAGACTTCCTCCAAGGATAGCAATGGTGGCACATTCAAGAAAAGCATTGTCTCTTCTCAACTCCTTTTATTCTTCTTTCCTTCCATCCCCCAACCATTACCTAAAGTACAACATCTCAAAACTCTCATCTTGATAGTGTTGCAGTTTTGAACTTTCTATAACCAGTAGATATGGTTCAGAGAAGGTTGCATGGGTTGGCTGGGGCATGATGGTGTCAGGTATCACCTGAGTTTATGAAACGCCTCACAGCTCATCAAGTCCTACCACAACCATTATTACCCAGTATTACCAATAATCAGACGGAGTCTCAGAGATTTACGAATGCACCTAAGGTCATACTGGACCAAGTGGCAGATCCATGATTTGGGCTATATCCTTGGAAGCCTAGTTAGGTGATCTAGGCACCATTTCGTTCCAAAGAGCAACTTGTTCAATAAGAAAAGTAGAGAATTCTTTGAAGCCTACGTGAGATGATGGTAGCCTGTGACTGGAGCGCTGCTGTGTGACAGAGTGACAGAAAAGCTTACTCATCTTTAAATCCCTCTTCAACTAGACTGTAACAAATGCCTCGCATTTTAACATTAGTAATACATTCCCTCAAGCAAAGACTTATTTTCCTGGCATATCCATGTTAAAATGCAAATATTCCAAAAAGGCAAAAATTCAAATGAGGAAGAGCGTCCATTTGTTAAATTTACTTTTGGTGCCAGGTGAGAAGAAATTGCACATATGCAGGTGAATATTAAGTTTGGGGAGATTTGTTCTAGATGTGTCAGACTAGTGGGCAGACCTGAGTGTTTTAGGACTAAGTCCTGGGAAGACTACAGCACTCATGTGGGTCTCGGGCTTTGGTCTTGGGACCTTTTATTACCGTTTCCTTGCCCAAGATAGTAGAAAAAGGACACGAACACACACAATTGTGAAATTATTCATCTAAGGTGAATAATTTCTACTTTGCTTGACCACCCTTACCCACCACCTTTTCCAGTCCTTCTTTTATATGTTTCTTGGCAATGCTACTATTGTGGTGGAGGAGGAGATGACAGGGAGCTGTTTAAGGTAATTAAAGGCTCAGGGTCTAGATTAGACTAGAGGAAGCAAGACCAAAGAAGCTGGCTGGAGTCTCACGGTGATGGAATTACCATACCAGGAATTCTTAATCTCTTCAGTTCTCTGCACATTTATATACCTGATAATGCCAGTGGTTCCATTTCCCCCAGAAAAATGCAAGCAACACAACACAAAGTTCTAAGTAGAATTTAAAAGGATCGTGAGCCACCGGAATACCAAACAGAAATTGCTAAGAGATCTGTGGAACTCATGTAACAAACTCGCGTACTAGATTCCATAATCTATAATCATAAGCCTATCAGTCCTTTCATTAAGGTATACTGGTGCCAAACATCACACTTGTGCACATGGGAGGTACTCAACAACTAATTTCTAAATAAACTACAGTGATAGCCTACATAGCAGCAAGGAAAGAAACCACTGATTTATGCAAAAACATGTATTAATGTCAAGAAGAGACTGATGCTGTTGGCAGACAATTTCCTCTGGACGGCTCAGTGTTTCTGCCTGGTTTAGGTGTTCTGAGGAAAGGGGATGCTTCTCAAACATGCCTTAGAAGCTAGGGGCCGAATCTGCACAAGCATAAAAGCTTCCGGAAACATTCAAGTTAATAATGTATCCTTCCACTCTTCCAGAAATGTTTGTTTACAGTCCAAGGTGGTCGTCATACCCTGCCTTTCCCCTGGAGAAGACTGTTTACTTTGCAGAGGAGGAGAGTAGGTGTCTCTTTGTTGGAGAAGAATGGCAGGTGTGCTAACCACTCGAATGTAAGTTTCAAGTCTCATCGTTTCGTGTTCCCCTCTTGTGCTACAAACCCAGTGCGTGTACAGGTCAATATTTGGCCCTCATTCTGTCACCTCGTGGAAACTGGGGTATGGGGACCAGATGCTGAGATGCTGTCCTGGCTGCTTTGGCTATGAGTAATAAACCATCTGTGTGTCTGACCCAGGATCTTGTGTATATATGTGTGTGTGTGTGTGTGTGTGTGTGTGTGTGTGTGTAAAATTATGGCAAGCCAACTTGTTATCTCGTAGAGAGGGTATTACAGTCCTTTCACAGCTGCAGACTTAACAGGAAGGAAGCCAGACATTAAGAGAGCAAATTTTGTGTGATTTCTCTTATATGACATTCAGGAAAAGACAAAATAAATCTTGCAATGGTAAAAGTCAGAGTAGCATTTTTCTCTGGGTCCATTAACTGGGAAAGAAAGTGAGAAAGTCTCCTGGAATACTGGAAATGACCTATATATGGTTTTGGGTGGTGATCACACGGAGATATAGGGATATAGATATTTAATAGTTCCCTCAGATTTGTGCCATTTATTGCATGTATGCCTTATATCAATAAAATGTTGCATAAAAGAAAGACCAGTAGAACAATCCACTGTGAATTTCAACGACTTAGGAAAGCAAGTCTAAGCAGATGGTATCCATTTCCAAAACCTTTTTATGGGGTAGCTGACCCAACTTTTAGGGCCTATTCTCATGGTTCACAGAATCAGAGGGGGTGAGGCATCACCTAGTTAACTATCCTGGCTACCAGAGTTAGTTAATTGGAAGTCTTGGTTAATTTAATGTGTTACCCTAGCTGGGTCACAAGGTGCCCAGATAATTGGCCAAAGTTTATTCTGAGTGTTTCTGTGAGGGTGTTTTGGGGTGGGATCAACATGTAAATCAGCGGACTAAAAGTAAAACAAAATGTTCTCTACAATCTGGATGGGCCTCATCCAATCAGTTGAAGGCCTGACTAGTATTAAAAGACCATTTCCATGGAGGAACAGAAAATGCTACAGCTAACTTTCTTTGGACTTTATCTGCAAAATAGGCTTTATCTGGTTATACAGAAGATAGCTCTTGGGCTCAAACTGGAACATCAACCACCCTGGGCCTTCAGCATGCTGGCCCACCCTACAGATTTTGGACTTGCTGGCATCCATAATGGTGAGTGCCAATTCCTTACAGTAAGTTTCCTTCCTCCTTTCCTTTCATCCTCTCTTCCCTCCTTCTTTATCTATCTATAAATATGTGACATATACAAATACAAATTATATTATATATGTTTTTCCCTATCCTACTGGTTCTGTTCCTGTAGAGAACTCCTGACTCATATAGCTTGTCAACCCCCAAGTTCTAGACTACCATCACTATCACTAACTCCTTGGCCTTACCTGGACTCTCATTACCCTCTCCAAATGTTACCATCCCACCACTCAATCTTTACTGTAACCTATCTAAAGTCATCTAAAGTCTATATTTTTCTTGTGATTTATTATTTCTATTCATGTTTGCTTTTTACTTAATTAATAGGTTTGTTTAGATAAAATCATGGAATGAACGTGCAGAATGTGCTATCATGTAAGTGGGGACTGAGAAGGGTCAAAATCTGGGATGTCATCAAAGGAGTGAACATTCGTTTAAAAATCAACATTTTTATAGTCCCTTTAAATCAGTCTACTTTTTCTCTTTCCCCTCTTCCTTCTGTATTGTGTTGAATTCTTTGTTTTTCTCTTGTTAAATGTGCTGACTGTATGACAAGATATAGAAAAATTCAGCAGTGGTTATTGACTGGAACATACTATTTTAGCTTTCTGATTATCATGACCCTTTTATAACCACAGGCCTAATGTCTTTAGGAGGTATAAAGTACAGAATACATTTATTTTATATTATCATATTTAGCAACAGTTATTACATTTCACATTTAATCCTACTTGGTTTAGTTCAAAACCCACAAGACTAAACATATTCCTCACTGTTTGCTTTTTTCTCTTAGGTTTTTTTTATATAGCTATATGTTCATCTTTTATATAGACTTTTATATAGCTTTATGTTCATCACCGCCATTCACATAAAAGACAACTTTTACCAACTGTTGTGTTTTCTCACTGCTATGGTGATTGTGCTAATATACACTTTAAAAGAAATTTAACAATCAGAGAAATGTCTCTTTAGATGAAGATGTAAGAGCAGCCATAGTGGAAGCTTACTTTTATTGGAATCCGCACAGAACTTCTTACCAACAGCTTGTTGAATAGTTTATTTTCTTGCTGAGAAAAAGAGTGCTCATTTTTACCAGCTCAGCAAATGTGGCTCTAAAGGTAATTTCTTGAAGCAACTTTCTAATTTGTCAGGGCTATTTTACTTACATATTCCAAATCCTTTTGTGAAAGAGTAAAGCCTACATCAATAAGTAAATTTGTTATATATTATATATGTATATATATATAATGTGTATGTATGTATGTATTTATTTATTTAAACAATGCACCTGCCATAGTCCTAAGAATAGTTTGACGGCCAGAAGAATACACCTCACCGATCTCCAAATGCAGAGAGAATAATTTACTGATGGCCTCAAGCTTCTGTAGGCTGAGACCCATTTCTACATTCTAAGTGAGGCCCTCCTTCCCACCAGCTGCTCCTAGCCACTGAGCACAGCCTGCATCCTAATGCAGGACCATTCCTAGTAACAGTGGGCTCCTTGGAGCGTGACCTTGGCTCAAAAGCTCCCCCTGCGGAACGTTTCTCAGAACTGCACCACAGGTGAGTTGTTTCCTCCCTACCTTCTGATCTTCTTTGCTTCCCTCTCTTTCTTTGCTAGCTGCCCCGCGCGTCCCCTCCATTTTCTTCCACTGGCATTTCTCTTATAACCCATGTGCATGTTCAATTCTTGCCATCTTGTTTTTGATACCTGATTCTCAAAGGACCAAGATTAACAAGTTTAGAGTTTGATGTAGTTTATATTAGAAAAAGTTTATTGAGATGCAGATTTTTAAAAAAAACAATTACACTTATAAAGAAAGAACAAATTAAGGGATAGCTGATAAAGGGGAGTAGACAAAAGAAGATAGTATGGAAAGAGCTGGTGGAGAAACAGAATATCAAAGAAAGGAGAAAGAGAAGAAGAAGGAAAAGCCAGAGGCCCCCAATAGGGAGGTGGAGGCAGACAGGCAAGAAGAGGATCAGATGGTAATTGTGCTGGAAAGAAAATATGACTCTTTTTTGTGTTTCCAAACTTGGTGATGCTTCCAACTTCCCGCTTCTTCTTCACCCCCGGGGAGCGCTGGATAAGTGAGTGGGGGAGGGGCACGAGGCACTGAAGAGAACAGATGACCATGTAACACCAGGTCTTTCCTCTCCAGTTATTCCTTATGTGGTGGACCCTTCTTATTTTGAATCCAAAAGTTGCCCTAGAGGGAAGCAGTGTCTGCAATTGCAGATTTCAAAGGGGTAAAAATTAGAGACTTGTTTGGGGGGTTCTTGTTAACATCTGACAAACTTCACAATTCAGAGATATACCTCTATGAAGACTGATCCTGTTCAAAATGCAGGATCAACAGATGAAGGGATGTGAAGAATTATTAAAGGCTGAACTATAGCAATGTTTTATTTTTACATCCAAAGGAAATGCAGTAGAACCACGATGAACATTTCACTCTCATAATTCTCCATGTTCTTTATTCTGTTTTTGGAAAGGCTTCCTGTTTCTGATTTGACAAGCCATCTGCCTTGTTAGTTTTGCTTCCTTCCTCAATTTTGTTTTAACCTTTTAAAATAAGCTCTAGAAGCACCCCAAGGTAAGGCAAGGAGAAATAATAAAGAAAAGCATGTGCAGAGGGCTTTGCTGTCACAAATGTCCATCCCTAGTGTTTTTAATTAGTCAATTTATTTTGCTTGATTGAAAGTCCACCGAACAGGAACATAATTTCTATGCTACTGCTTGTATGCAAAGAGAATTATTCACTATTTCTTAATATTAAAGTGCAAGATAGCTTACTTTTAGAAATCCTGAAGGAAATATAATTAGGTACTGAAAACAGTTTGTCTTTTCCAGTCGAATATGTCTTAATAACTTTTATTTGTATACCATTTTGTAATAGACAAAGCATTTTCATATGTTCCATTTGATTTAACCTTCATATTTACCCACTCAGGAATTCAATCCGGTCGTCATTGATGATGTGATTAGCGGATTGTATTTGGTCAAATTTCCACAGATTCTGTCAAGTGATCCCTTCCTCTTGGTTAAACATCAAGTTTACAGGAATCTACACAGTTCTCTCTCTGTCCCACAGGCGGAAAACTGACTTAGCCACAAGGAAAAAACAAACTTAACCTGTTCCTTCTTGGCAAACATTTGCAATTTAAGTGTACTCAATTATGTCTGAAATTCTGCCTTTGACCTATCAGACTCCCCAAGAACTTGGTGAGCCAAGGAAGCATTATTTAGCATGCCAGGAGAAGCCTTCAGCAAGTTGCTTAATATTTAAAGGCTGAAAAATAATTACTTTGGTCTCGGTATTAGCAAGTTTTTGCTGTATCCCCTGTGATCTATGAGCAAATTACTTTATTAGAAAATCATTAGAGCATAATTTGCTTCTATATGCTACTGACATCAATTTTCATTTCTTATAATGAAACTACAAGTTCTCATGATATATTATTATTGTAAATAGTATGCTGCCAGATATTGATTCGAAATTGTCATTAACCCTAACACCTATGCCTTTCTTAAAATGTGTATGAGTTTATTGAGGTTATGTCACATTTAGGACCCCCTTCACCCTACTTATACACAAAATGCTCTTTCTAAAGACAGACCAATATGAGTCTCAAAATGAATGTCCAAGAGCATGTCTTTTGGTGCTCTTTTTTTCCTAAAAACATGAAAACCCAGCTGAATTTGTTTCAAGCCTCCTGAATGTTTCTTCCTGATATTAGAAATACAATCTGAGCAAAGGTAAATCATAGACTTTCAGAGACGAGGGGAAGTATAAAATTGTATTAGAAGGAAACCTTGGAATCAGAACTTTTAAGGGACAAGAATGGACACAACCCCACACTTTAACATTCTGTTGGAATCCCAGTGCCTTACAGACATGCCTTACAAGACAAATGTGTCTTGTTTTCTCAACTCAACATATGCCAAAACTTTTACCTAGTTGGGCTTTTCTAGGCTGTTTTATCCTTGGTAGCAGATTATAGCTCTCTGAAAGCTGAGCCTAAGAACCAGTTCTAATGCTTAATGGAAAGGATTCAATGATCATCTCTTAAGGAACTTGAGAAACAGGAATGTGAAGAAGAGGAAAAGTTTATCATTTCAACATATATGTTTGGTAAAAAGCATGTGGAAGGGATGAGTTCAGGCCAAGTGGTAAGTCTCCTCTCCTGTACTATGCCTTCAAACTATGTAATTTATTTAAAGTTTAAAAGTCAGTTTGCACATGCCCCTTTTCCTTATTGGCCATTTTATATAGTCAGTTAAGAATTGATTCACTTGCCCTCTTAATGATAGAGCACATTTGAGAGTAGAAATATCTTTAAAGTATCTGATAGTCTCAATTATTTGGAATTTTGTTGGTGTTCTGTTTTGGAAAATCTTGAAACTCAGCAAAGAGTTCTTGACAATATATTAAAATCCCTGTAGCCTCTGCCAGGCAATTTTATCTTCTATCTTATCATTTTCCTAGAAGCACATGAGTTTTATTCCAAGAAGTTTTGTTTTTCATAATAGGAACCTGATTTTTTATTTTTAAAAATTTTTTTAAAGATTTATTTTTTTAGCTTAGAGAGAGAGAGAGAGAGAGAGAGAGAGAGAGAGAATGAACTGGGAGAAGGACAGAGGAGGAGGAAGAATATGGGGGGGGAGAATCTTAAGCAGACTCCGTGCTGAGCTCAGAGCCTTGTGTGGGGCTTGATTCCACAACCCTGAGATTATGACCTGAGATGGAACCAAGAGTCTAACGCTTAACCAACTGAGTCACCCAGGTGCTCCTAGGAACCTGATTTTGTAATGCCTTCCAGTGGGTCACTTGGTTATGGAAATTCTTAGATAGCATATTTTATGGTCCTTCATACCCTAGATGACAAGTTTTCTGTATCCAAAACTATCTTTCTGTGGATGAGGAAGGGACATAATGGGGGGCATCCAGGAGCTATTGGCTGAGCAGAACCTAAACTTCCAGGCTTTTTTCTCTGAGAATATTACCCACTATACCATTCTGTCTCCAAAGTGTAGCTCCTGGAAAGGAAAGGAAAATTTCTAGGAAAGGAAAAGTGGATACCCTTCTATTGGAATCTCCTCTCTGGTCACCTTTCCTCCTGCCCTGGGGAGCACTGGGGAGTGCCCACCTACACCATCCAGGTGCTCTAAGACAGTAGTTCTCTATCTAGGTTACCCACGAAAAATCACCTGCAGTGTTTTTGAAAAACAAACAAACAAACAAACAAACAAAAATAGGGCTTCTGGGTGCCTGGGTGGCTCAGTTGTTAAACAATTGCCTTTGGCTCAGATCATGATCCCTCGGTCCTGGGATGGAGCCTGCATCGGGCTCCCTGCTCTGTGGGAAGCCTGCTTCTCCTTCTCTCACTCCCCCTGCTTGTGAACCCTCTCTGATTGTGTTTCTTTCTAATAAAGAAATAAAATCTTAAAAAACAATAGGGCTTTCATTTCTGGTCATAATGGAATAACTGGCTTGAATTTTCTCTACTGCTATAAATTAATATAAAACCAGACAGAGTATACAATATGACTGTTTTTATCCATTGGACAGTCAGAGCCAGAGGACCATGGCATTTAAGAGATTGAAAAGACAGGCGAGGTGACCCATTTTTGCCTTGGCGCTCCTTTCCCAGCCTGAGAACAGGCAGGTGGAGTGCAGGCAGACAGCAACTATCTTGGGACACGAGAGGAGGTGATCCTGAAGATGGTGGTCCCAAAAAGCAGCATGGGGTATCCCTGTACGAGCCCCATACATCCAAGGACGGGGGCTGGGGTCATCAGGCCTGGCAGGGCTGTTTCACAGAGTCAGAGCTGCAAGGAACCTCGAGGCCATGCACTGTTGGGAGGAGTTACTGGCTTCGCTTGACGACACACCAGGGCTGAGTTGTGCGCTGGCAGGTGGTGAGATCCCTACTATATCCCATCAGGCCTAGCCAGCTTGGCTTTATCGTTGGCTAAAGTAGGTCTATAGTGTTTTATTTTCTTGGTCCAAAATTACAGTTCTCACTCTAAGGCACAGTCCTCCCTCTCATTAAAGGACTCTCTGGGGATCAATTGAATGATCATCCCCCCTCCCAGATACAAAGAAAAGCACGCCTGTGCACATCATAATCAAACTTCCAAAAACAAAAGATGCACAAAAAATCTTAATAGTAGCCAGAGAAAGAACACACATCATCTCTAAGTGAACAATGACAAAAATGATGGTTAACTTCCATTAGACATAATGGCAGCCAGAAGCCTGTGAAACAGCATATGTGAAGTGTGAGAGAAAAACCTGTCAAACCAGAAATCTCTCCTTCAATAATGAGGGTGAAATAAAAAGATACTCGGTTCAGTAACAGTTTAGAAGAGTTGCCCGCATACCTGTGCTACAGGAAATGTTAAGGAAAGTTCTTCAGGCTGAAGGCAAATGTTACCAGATAGAAACTTGTAACTAAATTAGGAATTAAATTAATTGAATTATAACTAAGTGAGGAACTAAGAGAAGTGATCAATATGTGGGTCAATGATATATCATTAAAAGTTAAAAGATTAGTTCAAGTAAAAATAATATTGACTGTCTACATACAGAAATAAAGTATATGAACATATAATCACAAAAGATAGGACATAGGTGAAATTATACTGTACGAGGGTCTTAGATTTTACTTACACTAGTACAATATTAATTTTAAGTAGGCAATGAGAAGTGCAGGAGGCATATTATAATTCCTAAAAAGCACTAAAAAGTACATAAAGGAATATATGTAAAAAAAAGAGTAAACAAAGCAAAAAAACTTTGAAAAATATATAGTATATTTGCATATAAAAACAAAAATTAAAAAATATGTGTACTTTATATTTTTATATCCCTATTATATATGTGTGTGTATATATTATATACACACATACACACACACACACATATATATATATATACACATATATGAGTGTATACACACACATGCACACACACACATACATACATATAGTGACAAAAGAAAGCAGGGCAGAAGAACAAAAGAACCAAAAAGTGGTAGGAGAAATAGAAAACAAAAAGTTGGTAAAATTTGTCCAATTGTAGCACAACAACTACATTTTTTTAAAGGTTTTATTTATTTGACAGACAGAAACACAGCCAGAGAGGGAACACAAGCAGGGGGAGTAAGAGAGGGAGAAGCAGGCTTCCTGCCAAGCAGAGAGCCCAATGCGGGGCTTGATCCCGGGACTCCAGATCATGACCTGAGCTGAAGGCAGACGTTTAACGACTGAGCCATCCAGGTGCCCACAACAACTATATTTAATATAAGTGGGCTAAGTACTCCAACTTAAAAGCAGTACTCCATTTATATAAACTAACCTCATGTTCTCTTCCAGAGATGTATTTAATGACAGTGATAGGTTGAAATATAAAGATAGAAAAAGATATAGAATGTGAGCAGTAAGTATAAACAGCATGCATAAGAAAGTTTGGTGTATTTGGTTTAATGCCAGATAAAGTAGATTTCAAGAAAAAAAATAACACTAGAGCTAAAGACTGTCACTTCATATTGATAAAATCGTCAACTCATTAGAAAGACATTGCAATCCAAATGTGTACATACCTAATCACACACAGAGCTCTAAGGTAAAGCTCTAAAAGGAAGCCCAAGAGACCCCTGATAGACAAATCCATAATCATGTTTGGACATTTTATAACCTTTTTTATAGTGTTAGAGAAATCAGACTACCCCCACCAATATAAGAACACAGAACATCTGAATATCTCAATAAACGAACCTGACCTGAAGGCTATTTACAGAGGTACAACCAACAACAAAAGAAAACATATTGTTCTGAAGTTTTCAAAATAGAATTTATGATGAGTCATAAAATAAATCTCAGAAAGTTCAAATGATCAAAATACTACAGAATATTTTCTCTGACAAAAGCAGAATAATCTTAGAAAACAATGATAATAGATTGTTTAGAAAATCCTTGCAGTTTGGAAAATGAAACAAGAAACTTCTAAATAACTCATGAACCAAAGAAGAAATAAGAAGACAAGTTAGAATATATTTTGACTGTGTGATAATGAAAACAAAACATACCTAAATTTGGGAGGACTCAACTAAAAGAGTGCTTAGAGGGTAATTTGCTCTAAATGCATGTATGATAAAAGAAGAATTGTTTGAAGTAAAACAAACAAACACTTAAGATTATACATGGAGAATCTAGGGAAAAAAAAAGAATAAACTGAACCTTAAGTTAGCTGAAGGAAGTTAAAAATAATGAGAAGAGCAAAAATAAGAAAAAAACCCAAAGTTTTAAACATCCAAATTTCATTCTTTGAACAACTTAATAAAACTGATAAACTATTTGCAAGATTGGTAAGAAAAAAGGGCAAAATACTAATTAACAATGTGAACATCAACACAGATCTTACAAACATTAACAATAATAAGGGGATATTATTCAGAACTTTATGACAATACATTCAAGAATTTAGGTAGGATGGAATAATTCATTCAAAAACATTACTTACCAACTCTGACACAGAAATGGAAAACAGAAAAACTCTTTAGGTATAAAAGAAATTTAATTTATAATAATAAAGAAAAAGCCCACTGAAAAGAAAACTCCAGGTTCTGATGGAGTCACTGGTGGGTTCTTTCAGGTATTAAAATCAGAAATAACATTGATTTTGCAAAATACCTTTTAGAGAAGAGAGGTAGAGGGAATAGTTCCTAACTCATTTTACGAGTTCATTGTAATTACAGACCAATATTACTCATAAGCATAAATGCAACAGTTACTAACAAAATACTCTTTAAGTTGAATCCTAAAATATCCAAAAAGAGGATAATTCATTTTGCTTAATTGAGGTTTGTCACAAAACTGGTTATTCAAAAAATTTTCACTATATTTCATCATGTTACCAGGAGAAGGAGAAAGATTTTGTAATTACTTTATAGATACAGGGAAAACATTTGACAAAATTCAGAATTTCTTCCTGAAAGGACAGCAAGCTAAGATGGGAGGTGAATTTTTCAATCTCATAAGGACTATCTATGGAAAATATACAGCCAACATCAAATTAAATTGTCAAATGTTTAGCACTCCCCCCATAAAATAAAAAAGAGCATAAGGATATTCATTCTTCGCTCTTTTACACAACATTGTATCATATGCCCCAGCCAGTGAAATAAGGTAAGAAAATGAAGTAAAGGGCACAAATATTACAAAAAAAAAAAAAAAAGTTCTGTGTTTTAAAGATTTGCAGGAGAGGTTGTTTACACTGGAAATCCTAAGAAATCTGCAAAATCTACTAGAATTAATAAGTAATCTGAGCAAAGTTGCAATACACAAAGGGTGAAAAATTGGGGCACCTGGGTTGCTCAGTTGGTTAGGCGTCTGCCTTTCGCTCAGCTCATGATCCTGGGGTCCTGGGATCTAGTCCCACGGTGGGCTTCCTGCTCGGTGGAGACCCTGCTTCTTCTTTTCCTTTGCCCCCTGCTCTTGCTCTTGCTTTCTCTCTCTCTCTTTCAAATGAATGGATAAAATATTGAGAAAAAAAAAGGACTAAAAATCAATATATTTCCATATTTTAAGAAAATAACTATTGGAAAATGGTTAAATAAAGTTAAAAATGTTATTCACCACAGTTTCGAAAAATAGAACAATTCAGGATAACTTAAAAAAAGAGCTATTGTAAACTAAACATAATGCAGAGAAATATAAAGGCTTAACTCCATGGAGTGAGACATCATATTCATGGATGGAGAAACATATTGTTAAACTATAAATTTGCTCCAAATCAACCTATAAGCTCATGCAATTTTAATCATTCAAAGGAATTCTGAATCTGATTCTAAATTTTATGGGAAATAACAAAGACTCAGCCAATACAATCCTAAAAAAGGAAAATAATGTTGGGATACTTATACTACTTGATATCAAGATTTATGACTTATAAAAATGAAACAGTCAGAACAGTGTGGTAAGAGCAGACAGATAAATTAATGGAACTAAATAGAGAGTCCAGAAACAGATGCAATTGATTTTCAGCAAAGGTTTCAAGGCAATTTAATATAGGAAAGAAAATCTTTTCAATAAATAGTGATAAAAAACTGGATTAAGTGCACAGAGAAGTAAACTTGATCTCTTTCTTGTAACATAAACCAGAGTTTGACAAACTTTTCTGCCAAAGGTATGATGGTAAAAATAAATATTTTTAAATTGCTGGGCCATACAATCTTTGTTACAACTACTGAACTCTGTCATTTTGGTGCAAAAGTAGCCACAGATAATATGTAAACATATGAATGAACCGACCTTATAATAAAACTTTATTTAAAAAAGAACTGGTGGCATAGGCTTGATCCGCAAGCTCCAGTTTGCAACTCTTGCCATTAAAAAGAAATTAAATGGATCACACATTTACAATAAAGCTAACACCAAAACCGTTCCAAAGCAAAATATAGACTATCCTTGCAAACTTGAGGTAAGCAAAGATTTCTGAGACAGGACACAAAAACTCAAACTATAAAAGAAAAATAAAACGGGGGGCGCCTGGGTGGCTCAGTTGGTTAAGCCACTGCCTTTGGCTCAGGTCATGTTCCCGGAGTTCTGGGATCCAACCCCACATCGGGCTCCTTGCTCATCCGGGAGTCTGCTTCTCCCTCTCTATATACCTGCTACTCTGATGGCCTGTGCTCTCTCCCTGTCAAATAAATAAATAATATTTATTTCTTAATAAAGAAAGAAAAGAAAAAAATAGATTTCTTCAAAATGAAAAAAAAAATATATATCTAATAAAAGAAACCACAAAGAAAATACAAAAGACAGTCCACAGACGAGGATAAAAATTTAGCTAAAATTAGGGCTCCTGGGTGGCTCAGTTGGTTGAGCGACTGCCTTCTTCTCAGGTCATGATCCCGGAGACCCCACATCCGGCTCCCTGCTGGGCGGGAAGCCTGCTTCTCCCTCTCTCACTCCCCCTGCTTGTGTTCCCTCTCTGGCTGTGTTTCTCTCTGTCAAATAAATAAAATCTTTAAAAAAAAATTTTAGCTAAAATTAAAAACACAGACTACATCCCCACTTAAGAGCCATTTGCAGACGTTTGTCATACGCATTGACACACACCAGATTGGTGCATTTAATTATTTGTCCATTTTTTTTAAGGATTTTATTTATTTATTTGACAGAGAGAAACACAGCCAGAGAGGGAACACAAGCAGGGGGAGTGAGAGAGGAAGAAGCAGGCTTCCCGCAGAGCAGGGAGCCCAATGCAGGGCTCGATGCCAGGCTAGATTCGGGGCCCCATTTGGGGTTCGATCCGGGCTGGATCGGGGCTCCTCGGGATCATGACCTGAGCCGAAGGCAGACGCTTAACGACTGAGCCACCCAGGTGCCCCTATTTGTACAATTTTTAAACACTCTGCCTTTCAGCCTTTACATTAAAAACAAATTGCAACCTTGAATCCACAGCTTCCTTCATCCACTCCCCAGCCTTAGATTTGATTTGATAGTCGTGGGTGGAGCCATAGCCAGGATTGACTACTTGGGGGGCCAGTACAAAGAGAAAATGCATGGTACCCTTGCTCAGAATTATTAAAGATGTCAACACGGCAACAGCAGAGCATTGACTCTAGAGAGAAGCCTTTCCAAGCGCAGCCCTTTGGGATGGCAGGGACAGCATGTCCATGAAGTCAGCCCTGGCCACAGAAATCATGCTTTGTAGAAATCTCTCTAATGATTCTCATGAGCAAATTGGGTTGGGATCCACTGGGAGCACACCCATCTGCAGAGTCACTTGGGGTGACCTGCAAACTAGTACAAATTCCAACAATTATATTTTTAACTAGTACCGACTATTATTTCAAAAAATGAAGATACTATTGTAATCAATAAAATACACTTTAACATTCCCAAGTTAATATACATTTTATCATTTTGTGTGAATGAATTCTGAAAGCACACAGCCTGATGATCAGAGGGAATGCTTGCACTTAAAAAGGTTGGGTTCACTGTTCTGCTTATTACCTATGACCATACCTTGGGATTTTCTCATAAACACTCTTGTCTTCTGATGGTAGACACATCAATAGGAAAGGAGTTCTTTTTCTACTAAAACACCCATTCACTGTATTACATCCTTAGTAATATAATTCAAAAAACTAGTGGGTCATATCCTAATTATTTATTTTCTAATGAATATCTTTGTAATTTATATTTTAGCCAAAAGGCTATTGCAAAACCCCAAATATTTTAGATCAACAGGTGACAGGAAACAGGAAAATGTGTACCAGGAAGTGGTATAATGGCAGGAAAAGGTAACTCAAGAAAAGCAGTGCTTTAGGTTACCATTATTTAAATAGTTGAACCATACGCAAGCCATTTATTTAGTAAAGAATTTATTAGAATGCTTAATAAAAGCTTAGTAAAACTTCTACAGTTCACAAATATGTATTAAGTAATTTCAAATGGTTTAAAAAGAAAACCAGGAGATCATGCATGTACTTTTTCTGTAAAGACATTCATTTTTTAAATTCAACAATGTGTTTTTAGCCATGTACCGTATGTCTGGCATTGTTCTGGCTGCCAAGGGGTCTCATCAGTAAACGGCAGCACCAACCTGCCATGGGTCTCACGTGCCAGGCGGAGGATTAGGGATGGTTGGTAAAGCATCTGAGGGTTTCACATTACTGAGTCCTAAGGCTCACAATTCATTTAAATGGAAAAGTCATACAAAAAAGCAGTCCAGGGAAACCAGAGGGAAATATGTAACACCAAGGAGAAGTTCACAGATAATTTTGGAACTTGAAAATTTCAAAAAAAAAAAAAAAAAGAGAGAGATAGAGAGAGGAAGAGAGAGAGAGACTAAACCCCCACAATTTAGATTTTTGAGTAAGTCATCAAAATAATGCAAACAAATTCCATGGGGCAAATGAAAATGAAGGCTGAATTGCATGTACTAAACGTTGGGAGTGGTGGGATAAGTGAATCCTAGGGATAATCTATTTCTTTTGAAAATATTGGAAGTTCTATTTGTGTGACCGACAGCTGTTGCAATGCAAAACAGATGATGGGCATGTGGGTTATTACTTTTCCAGTTGGAAGTTTTTTACTGCCATTAAAACATATTTTAAATCCTAGGAAAATGCATATGGTATCAAAGCTATTAATATTTGTTGAGTGCTCACCATATTCTAGGCACTATAATAATTGATTTATACATATTACATTTCTGTCCTGACTCATCTCTGGAGGAGTTTTATTAACTGGGAATCAGAGGAATGTTTACCCACAATCCCAAAACTGGGAAATGGGAGAGGAGTGTTTCAAACCAAGATTATTGTGTCACTAAAACCCTATGCCCTATGTCACATTTACGTGCTCTCCAGAGCCTGTGGTTAATGGCATACATTCATTTGTCCGTTCTACAAATATTTAATTGAGCATCTACTATATATGTATTAAGCGAGTGCTTTGCAGTCTATCCTTTAGCTCATTTAACTCTCTTGACAACTAGAAGTACTTTTCTGTATTCCCATTGTACAGAAAAGGAATTGGGTAAGAGGATGTGACTTACAGAAAACTTACGGCTAGTAAATGGCTTAGCCTTGGCTTAACCCCAGATCTGTTTTACCTCATAGTCTACCACTCTAGCAAAGATTTTCACTGTACAGGTTTTTCCTGTATCCCATAGTACAGTGGTCCCCTGAAACTTTCTGAAAGCCGAAATGGGCAGAGAAACAATCACCATTAATTGATATGGAAAATTTTTTGAGTGTTTCCAGACCCCAACTCACTTCTTTTAGGCTTTTCTGATGCTTTAGGACACATCTTGTTAAGGGATGCACAAAATAAATGGAGATAAAGCACAGATGTTCACGGACACAGTTCAAAGCTGCGGGGCCTGGATGCTGAAGTTGAGAGCAGTTCCTGGGGCAGACACTTGGTGGGGCCACACCAGCTGTTCTGGGGCTCTGTGCCTCTGCAATGACTCACTATAAAACAATATTGAATATTACTTTTGCTTTCCACTTTGGGATGCGGTGAGTGGAAGTCCTCTTCGGATTTCTTTTTGTTAGCAAAAGTAGGTTCCAGTGGGAGCCTCAGTGGCTCAGTCATTAAGCATCTGCCTTCAGCTCAAGTCATGATCCTGGAGTCCCTGGATCGAGTCCCACATAGGGCTCCCCGCTCTACAGGAAACCTGCTTCTCCCTCTCTCACTCCCCCTGCTCGTGTTCCCTCTCTAGCTGTGTTTCTCTCTGTCAAATAAATAAAATTTAAAAAAAAAAAAAAAGAAGAAAGAAAGTACCAGTGTAGGTCTTCCATGAAAGCAAAGTGACAAAGCAAACTTCAGAAAAGCTGAGGGGAAATGGGTATCATGTCTCTTCCCGTACTTGGATGGTGTTAGGGGAGCATCTCTTATATAATTCTGTTTTGGATGACGTCTAGCATTTTTACCCTAACTTCCTCTTTGTAAACCTGTCTGCTATTTTTCTTGCCCATGCCTGATCCATCTCTGCCTTCCAGCATCCGACACATTACCAGGCACGTGGCTGTGGCATGCCGTATTTCATGATTGTATTTGGTCACAAATTTTCCCAATTTAAGACTTATCAGAAAAGGTAGGTGAAGAAATGTTTCTGGAATATTGGAATGAAGTCTATTTGGTATCTGAAAAAGATGGACACCTAGAACGTAAATTAGTAAGTCAAGCTATCATCTTAAGAGAATAATAGAGTTGCAATGAAAAGAAATAGAGACTAGCACCTAGGCTGATTTCAAGACAGTGGTCCCAGAAGCCCAGAGTAAATAGGTCTCACCAAAAGGCAGCTTGATTTGGGCATTTATAGGAGAATTTCAGAGGGAATTACAAGGAACTGTGGCTCTTCTTTCTTCCCAGAAGATGTGAACACAAGGGATCAGAATGATGGAGGTAACACACGCTTTATGTTTCCCTTACTCTCTGAGGCATGCATCAATTTTGTATGCTATAAATGCAAGCTGGTGTCTCTGACTGAAGAGAAGGTGAAAAGGTGAAAAGGATTGAGGAATGCCTTTCAGTACTCTCATAAAATAAGAAAGCTCAGAAGGAGAAGGTTCTGGGGAGAAGACAGAAATAGAAATGGGTGTCAAAGGTTGTAGCTATAAAAATGTAACATAGAAAAAAAAGAAAGCTCTTCTATATAGCATGCATAATACTCTTCTGATAGAAGGTAATTCTTGGCATACTAAATATAAATAGCATGACAAACTCTGGAAAAATAAACAAACAGACAAAAAGAAGGTGATTCCCTTCTGCTGGGAGATGGAAATATAATCTAAATACAGTGAACAGGAAGGTTAAAGCAAAGATTATTCCCATCTAGACTGTAAGACCTTTGGGGGCAGACACTAGAACACAGATGACTTTCTATCTTCGGGAGCTTACACAATGCCTAACACATTAGTGTCTGTTGGAGAAGAAAGTGAACATATACACAAACATATACAAACAGGAAACAGGGAGACAATAGATATCTCCGAAATACATGACAGCTTTGTCGCTCTCAGAGTATTTAAAAGAAAGAAGCAGGAAATACGTAGATTTTTTTTTTCCTCCTGAGATTATTCTTGATGACGTCAATCAGCGGTTAGACTATTCCCATCAGAGAGAACCACTCAACAGTTACAAATAGAATAGAATCTAGTGAGCTCCAGTGAGCATACCCAGGATGAATGATCACAGCCTCAAGTATGAAGTCAGTGATCTGATGAAAGGGCACAGACAGAGAGAACCAACAATGCAAGATCCCTCTAAAGACTTAAAGCCCAGAGGTGGGGGGCTAATACTAAAGGAAACAATGGCTGGCATGTGGAAGGTGCAAGAAAAAGAAAGTCTACGAAAGTATGCAAAAGATGGGAGGTACAAGAGGAACTGAATTTACAGGGGAGGAACTGAGTCAATGGCAAAGGGATTTTGCAAATTTTCAGTAATAAATAAAAGTAAGAAAAGAAAGCAACAGATTCAAACATAGAAAATCAACATTGAGACACTGTCCTAGGCAACCCTATCTAATGAACTGACTACCACTGAGGAACTCAAATTTAACTGGATATCATACTCTAGGGGACAGAGCATGGGTTCAGTAAATTTTTGAAGAATCAGTAGAACTATAATTAGATAACTATATAAGTTTAACTATATAAACCTTAAGTATATAAATGTCTATGCTCATCCTCAATGTGAATCAGAGTCAGCTAACCTCACTTGGCCTATACGCGCTATTGGTACTCGAATCAGACAATTCAGGGGAACTGATTTGATGACCAGTGATGGTGTTGTTACTGGGCAGGGATGGGCCAGGATCATGCCTCTCTGGGTTTACCTGACTCTCTAGTTATCTGGCAGAGAGGAACAAGGGTTTAATATATAATATATATATATATATATATTAAGATTTTATTTATTTATTTGACAGAGGGGGACAGTGGGAAAGGGAACACAACAGAGAGGAGTGGGAGAGGAAGAAGCAGGCTTCCTGCTGAGCAGGGAACCCAATGTGGGGCTAAATCCCAGGACCCTGGGATCATGACCTGAGCTAAAGACAGATGCTTAATGACTGAGCCATCCAGGAGCCCAAAGAGGTTATAATCTTGACACTTTGCAATTCACTTCAATGAATCCTTTTTTTTTTCAAGAACTAGTAGTTTAGGGGAGTAGAAATTGGTAGATCTCTGCTAAGGAATGTAGAGATAGTTTATCAGGAAGCAAAAGAATGAGATGGAGTGGTGAGAACTTTTATAGACTCTTCAAACTCCTTAGATGTTACCCACTTTTCAGGAGCCCCAGAATAAGGTTATCCCTCTAAGAAACATGAAATGTTTTTCTAAGAGGATGATTAACATTTTGGCAGTAATAAATCCTTTGAAAGATTGGAACCCTCTCTCTAGAAAAATGCACGTAAATAAAAATTAACAATTTCATGGGATTCTGCAAATCTTTTAAAGTGCATCCATGAACACATATGAGGTCCACAGAATTTAGGTTAAGAAGCCTTGCTCCAGGGGTGCCTGGGTGGCTCAGTTGGTTAAGCGACTGCCTTCGGCTCGGGTCATGATCCTGGAGTCCCAGGATCGAGTCCCACATCGGGATCCCTGCTCGGTGGGAAGCCTGCTTCTCCCTCTCTCACTCCCCCTGCTTGTGTTCCCTCTCTGGCTGTGTTTCTCTCTGTCAAATAAATAATAAAATCTTTAAAAAAAAAAAAAAAGAAGAAGAAGAAGCCTTGCTCCAGTGACTTTTATGTCGTGAGAAAAAAGCTAAGGGACTTGGGAAAGAAGAGAAATTGCACTTTTGGTTATGTTTTAAATTTAAAGTTGTGACTTCCTAAGATATGAGAATTTAATGGTGTCAAAATTACAGTGTAACTTATGAGTCCAGGGGGGAAAAATCAAGTTTTTTATAACATTGAGATAAACTTTTTCTGAACATTTAACTGATAGTCTTGAGTCCTAGGTAGACTAAGTAATTAAAATATATCACCTCCCCCAAGTATTTAAATCACAAATTCTGTGTTATATTAGAAGATAGAACTGAGTCATTTCAAAATAAGTTAAAAAGAATAAAATGAAGATCAGAGAGATATTTCCTCTTGGAGTAAGAGTCTGGAATGAGTAACAGAGCTAAGAAACATTGAAGACATCGACTTAAAAATGCAGTGAAAAGGAAATCATCTCAAATAAAAATGCAATGATCTGACAGAGAGACAGAGACAGAGAGAGAAACTTCAGTTTGCCTTATGTTCTTCAGACATTTGATTTTCTGTAAACCTATTAGCAAAAGAAAAGAAAAGAAATCTTATCAGAGATATCAAAATCACCACAGGAAGCTTCCATCAAAGCATGAGAAACGAAAATGCCCTTTTACTGTTAGAAAATTTTAGATCCCCCGGAAATACAAGCTGCAACCCCACTGACACTAATGGGAGCTCCATGTGCTCCTAGAGAAGGCGCTCACCCAGTCCAGAGCTGCACAACCTACACTATGAATCATAATGGAAGTGTGCTTAGGAGCTGGCTCCATGGCCAAGAGCCACGCAAACACCCTCCGAGTGAATAAATCTGGACTCTGTAGAAGGCTGATGGTTAGGAAAAATGAGGGTCCATTAAACATATTCTGTATGGATCTGAGGAGCTACCCAGGGAGGATACCACATCAGAGGCTCATTGAGATGCTGTTGTTCGAGATCTAAACCTCTAACACACAAAGAGAACCCAAGTAGTTTGTTCCCCTACTCTGAATTTAATTCTGAACAATGTTAAAGCAGGCTTTCAAATCATGGAGAGAGTACATAATCTGAGGAGTGGAAGTAAAAGCAATTTTCTTAAATCTCTGATTTTGGTAATACACAAACAAAATGGACAAAACTGAACTATCCTCACCATAAACACTTTTGAACCATTGCAGCAGTGATAAAGTGTATTAGTTTGCTGAAATCCTAACTATGGCTCCTCATTTTCCTGATGGATTAAATTCCATCTAGTTAGCTGTTTTGATTTTAGCAAGGTTGATTTCTTTGTCAGGACCGTCGGTGCAAAACTTAACAGAATCCCCACAAAATGGTGAAGAGTTAGAGCTGACCTTGGGTGGGAGAGTCATACACATAATTTCAAACCAGTGGTCCCCTTGCCAGTGACCTACTTATCCTACTCTCTGGTGTTTAAAAATCTCAAAGTTAGATCCCAGTTTCTTTGGTTTATACCAAATACACACTTTTCTCCTTAAAAGGCAAACATCTCTTAAAAAGAGAGTACTTCTTAGTTTAACAATCATTTGCAATTTACTGTGGTGAACATGTAAATATCCTTTTATGAAAGTCTCTCTTTATGGCCCAGTTACTACCTTGGACATTTGTATGTGTTACATGCAAGAGAATCAGCAAAATGCATTTTTATTTCATGGTGTATTCTAGTAGCATTACAAATTTTTTTGAGATATATGTTGATACTAATTTATGTCAGAAAAAATTTCTATTTCTAAAAGATCAAGTGCAGTTGACATCTGATTACTAGACTAACTGAAGTTGGATTGTTCATGAAATAGCAGAGAACAAACTTTTAACATATTAATTGAAAAATATGATTTCTGCCAATAATTGAGCATGAGTATAAAATACTCTCCAAATTCATTTCAAACATCTTTGAACGCACACATGTTTATGTTAGCTAGAGCAACAGTCTACATTTTCCTGATGAACTGCTATGTTTTCCTAGGCTCCCCTCAATTCAAGGAAAATAGCTTCTTCAAAAGAGCACTGCAAATCGCAGCTTTGGATATCCTCCCCTACTTGTTTTCCAGTCTCCTATACTATCCTCTTGACCTTATTAACTGATTTAAGTTACACAAAAAGATTTCTGAAGTGTCTGGGGTTTTAAAACTATAAAGCCTCACAAGGCCATCTCTGCCTATTAAGCCCAGCAGTAGGCTATGAAAGCAGGAAAAAACGGGTATAAGTGCTCTTCTTTAAACCCAGGGGGCTCCTGGGCCAAGGGAATCCTGAATGAGGAATACTGGGTCCTGTATTAGATCTAGGGGCAAGAAGGCCTCTGTAGAGAGAGAGAGTAGAAAGGATACTGAAGTATGCATGTCATATCACTGTGAAAATGGTCTTTGATTTCTTACAAACACAAAAAACAGAACATGAAAGCAACTCCATAAATGGTCTTATAACCATTAAAGAAATTAAATTTTAAATTAAAACTTTCCTACAAAATTTTTTTTCAGGCCCAGATGGAATCATTTGATAATTTTACCAAACATTTAAAGAATTAACACCAATTTCACACTATCTTTTCCAGTAGTAGAAGAGGAACACTTCCTAACTTATTTTAGTATTATGCTGATACTAAAACCAGACAAAAATAGTTAAAAATAAAAAAAAAAGGAAAGAAAAAAAAGAGAGCTACAGATGAATATCTTTCAGGAATTTAGAGGCAAAAATCCTCAATTAAATATTAGCAAATAAAATCCAACAATATATAAAAGGAATATATATATTATATAAATAATATATTAAAAAACCAAGTAGGATTTATTCCAGATATGCAAGGCTAATCCAACATTCAACAATTACTGTAATCCACCATATCAACAGGATAAAGGAAAAAATCAAATAATCATATCAACTGATGCAGAAAAAGCATTGACAAAATCCAATACACATTCATTATAAAAACTTTCAGAAAACTAGGAACAGAAGGGAATGTTCTCATATGGAAAAAGAGCACATACAAAAAACCTACAGTTAACAGTTAACATCACACTTAATGGTGAAAGACTGAATGGTTTCCATCCAAGACTAGGAAGAAAGTCTGGTCTCACTATTCTTATTCAAAATAGTGTTGGAAGTTCTGTCAGCACAATGAAGCCCAAAAAAAGAAGGAGGAGGAGGAGGAGGAGGGAGAAGAGGAGGAGGGGGAGGAGGGGGAAGAGGAGGAGGAGGAGGAGGAAGAAGAAGAAGAAGAAGAAGAAGAAGAAGAAGAAGAAGAAGAAGAAGAAGAAGAAGAAGAAGCAGCAGCAGAAGAAGACGACGACGACATTCATATGGGAAAGGGAAAAAATTGCTATTTACAGAGCACATGATCTACAGAACACCTTTTAAAATAAGTGAGCTCAGTAAGAGTGAAGGATATTAGATAAACATAAAAAAATAAAGAAAACCCTCAATAGCATTCCTATAAACTAACAATGAACATTTGGAAACTGAAATTAAAAAACACATAAATCTAAGGACACATATAGAAAATCTGAATTCTAAAAATTACAAAATACTGATGAAAGAAATCAAAGAAGACCAAAATAAATGAAGACAAATACAGTGTTCATGGGTTGAAAGATGCATCATAGTTAAGATGTTGATTTTCCCCCAAATAGACCCATAGGTTGAATAAAATTCCTATCAAAATCCCAAAAGCTTTTTTTTTAAACAGCAACAAACTTACTCTAAAATTTATACACACAGATGCCTGGAGGTTAAAATAACAAAACAATTTTGGAAAAGGAGAATAAAGTGGTAAATACTAGTTACTGATGAAAAGGCTTATAGTACGGCGCCAGTAACAAGTATCGACCACAGACATATGGATCAGTGGGTCAGCTTAAAGAACCTAGAAATAGGGGTGCCTGGGTGGCTCAGTTGGTTAAGCAACTGCCTTTGGCTCAGGTCATGATCCCGGAGACCCGGGATCGAGCCCCACATCGGGCTCTCTGCTCAGTGGGAAGCCTGCTTCTCCCTCTCTCACTCCCCCTGCTTATGTTACCTCTCTGGCTGTGTTTCTCTCTGTCAAATAAATAAAAATATTAAAAAAAAAAAAAAGAACCTAGAAATAGACCCTAACAAATACACCCAAGTGGTTTTTGACACTGACGCAAAAGCAGTGAAAAGGGACAGAGCTTTCAACAAACTGTTCTGGAGCAGTCAGACATCATGAAGCAGGTGAAGGAAACTTCCGTGTGAGCCTCACACCTTAGACACAAAAATTAACTCAAACTAGCTCACATACTTCAGTGCAAAACAGAAAACCACAGAGCTTACACGAAAAAACACCAAAACCAAAACAAAAAACATGGGTGCAACTCTTCATTAATTAGAGCTAGCCAAAGAGTTCTTAGGCTTGACACCAAAAGAATGATTCATTAAAGGACAGGTTAATAAAATGGATCTCATTAAAATTAAAACTTTTACTCTACAAAGCCCTTGTCAAACAGATAAAAACATAAGCTTCTGACTGGGTAAGAAGTATGGCAAACCATCCATTTTGACCCAAGAATTGTAATCAGAATATGCAAAGAATTATTAAAACACAACAGCTAAAAAATACAGTTAGAAACTGGGCAAAAGGCATAAACAGAGATTTCACTAAAGAGGATATACAGATGGCAGGGCGCCTGGGTGGCTCAGTGGGTTAGAGCCTCTGCCTTCTGCTCAGGTCCTGATCTCAGGGTCCTGGGATCCAGGCCCGCATCCAGCTCTCTGCTCAGCGGGGAGCCTGCTTCCTCCTCCTCTCTCTGTCTGCCTTTCTGCCTACTTGTGATCTTTCTCTCTGTCAAAAAAATAAATAAAATCTTTTTTTTTTTAAAAAAAGAGGATATACAGATGGCAAATAAGTCCACGAAAATATGTTCAACATCATAGCCATGGAAGAAATAAATTAAAACCATATGAGATATAGTTACACAGCTATTGGAATGGCTAATATTAAAAAAGAAAACAGTAATAACACCAAATACTGGCGAGGATGCAGGGAAGCTAGATTACTCAAACACAGCTAGTGGGAATGTGGTGGAAAAAAAAATTGGTAGTTTTTTTCAAAGCTATAATGTTTATCACAGTCTAGCAATTGCATTCTTGGGCATTAATTCCAGAAAAATGGAAACTTCACACAAGCACATATTCTTGCATATTCATAGCATCTCTCTGTGTAAAAGCCCCAAACTGGAAACAACCCAAATGCCCTTCAAGGGTGAGTGTGAAACAAAGCACAGTGCATCCATACCATGGAACACTACTCAGCAAGAGAAAAGTACAAGCTATCCAAACATAACTTGGATGGATCAAGGAAATTTGAATGAGTAGGGACAAAAAGCCAATCTCAAAATATTATATACTGTATGATTCCATTACATGGTATTCTTGAAATGACGGAGGATAGAAATGAAGATTAGTAGTTGCCAGGGATTTAGAAGGGGTAGGAAGGGAGGTGACTAGTTATGAAATGGTCAGATGAGGAGGGGTCATTGTGAAGTTCCAAAATAAGGTGATATTCTGTATGTCGGCTGTGGTGGTAGGCACTCACATCTAGACATTGATGGAAATCACATAGAACTACATACACACACGCACATATAAATGCACAGAAAGCTGGCAAAATCATAATAAGGCAAGCAGACTGTAAAAACAAAACAAAACATTGAATTTCAGACAAGACCATTGCAAGATGTTATTCTTGTCAGCAACAGCTGTTATCACACTGACCACAGCATAGGACCAATTTACACAGACACATGGACATAAAGACTCTGTAGGTTGACTCATTTATTGCAAAATTTGCATCTTCAGCTATAATGAGCCTTGCTATTGGACACACTCACCTCTATCCTGAGGATGCTTCCATTTATTAGTAGTTTGGAATTTAGAAAAAATAGGGATATGGGCAGAGTAGTGGGTTAATAAAATTTCAGGCTCTTCATAGTTCTTGATTCCATATTAATAGTTCTTCCTAAATTTCACCTATATAAGCATAACCTGGGTTACTATCAGCTTCCCATCCCATCCATCAGGTGTGTTGGGGAATTCCCAGAGGATAGCTCATGTGTATCCATTAACAGTCATTTTATTTTCCCACTCTCTCCAGCTCCCCTGATTGAACTCTGCTGCTCTTTTTTTTTTTTTTTTAAGATTTTATTTATTTGACAGAGAGAAACACAGCCAGAGGGGGAACACAAGCAGGGGGAGTGAGAGGGAGAAGAAGGCTTCTGCCGAGCAGGGAGCACAATGTGGGGCTCGATCCCGGGTCTCCGGGACCATGACCTGAGCTGAAGGCAGTCGCTTAACCAACTGGCTACCAACCCAGGCGCGCCCATGAACTCTGCTGCTTTTGACAGCGCTGGTGGAGAGCACCTCATTATTGCGAACATCTTCCTTTAGGTTGTTGCCCTCTCTCTGTGCTACAAATACACAAAGCTAAGTGCAAGAGGGACATAGTATTTTATTACAATGAAATCATGGCCTTCTTTCTGATTCTGCCACATTTTTTATCACCTGAACAGCAGAGCATATCTTCTGTGATGCAAACTCTAGATAGCTCCTTGAGCCTCTGCCCAGAGTCCCTCTTTGGGATGAAAGTGATCAATACTGGATCTAAGGCACCTAGCTGAGACTTACAACGTACTGTAGTCTCCATGGTGACTAATACCTGATAATCATCCCATGCTGTCCTCCCCATTTTCATCCAGCCTCCATGCATCCATGAAACCTCACTTCTTAATTATTCTTTCACTAAAACAAAATTTAGAATGCTTTCTGTACCCATCACTTTTGATATGTTCTTTCTTACGGGAATTGTGACAAGGACTTAAAAATGTTTCAAAGGTGTGTCATTGCTAAGACTTTGAGGCATCATAATTTATAAAAATCTATTGCTCTAGGAAGAATTTTACTGGTGTCATATAGACACCAAGAATGGTGTTGAGATACCAGTAATTTATTGAAAATACTTATTTTTTAAAAAATGTTGATTACCTTCAAAATCTAATTTACCTGGACAGTCAGCTTTATTGGAAGCAAAATGGTATAAAAGTAGCTCATAAAGACCAATACATAAATAATATATAATAATAATAATTGCTAATAAAATCATGTTTTAAAGGCAGATGGGATTTTTTTCATAATAGTTTTATTGCAATATAATTCACACATCATATAATTCACCCACTTAAAGTATACCACTCAATGGTTTTTAGTATATTTAAAATGGTCCAACCATCACCACAATCAATTAAAGAACATATTCATGACTCAAGAAATTCTATACCTTTTAGCACTAAATCCCCTTTCTCATCCTTCTACACTTCCCCCCAGACCCAAGCAACAACTATAATTTCTGTTCCAATAGACTTGCTTATTCTGGACTCCCATGTAAATGGAATCATGTAATATGTGGTCTGTCATAACTAGTTTCTTCCACTTCACACAATATTTCCTAGGTTCATTCATGTTATGGCCTATATCAGGACTTCACTAGTTTTTTATGGATATGAATATCTTTTTTATGGATAATATCCCATTTTATGGATATATCACATTTCATTTATTCATTAATTGACGGGTAATTGGGTTGTTTTAAATTTTGGCTACTAAGAATAATGCTACTAGGAACATTCATATACAAGTATTTGTGTGGATGTATGCTTTCAATTCCCTTGAGTATATACTCAGAAGTTGAATTACTGGGTCATGTGATAACTCTATTTTTAACATTTTGAGAAATCGTAAAATTACTTCCAGACTGGTTATACCATTTTACATTCTTATCAGCAAATATGAGAATTCCAATTTCTCTTTATTCTTGTAACACTTGTTATTGGCTCTTTCTTACAGTTTTCCTACTTGATATGGAGTGGTATCTCACTGTGATTTTGATTTGCATTTCCCTAAAGATTAATAATAATGTTGAACATCATTAGTGATGCTTATTGATCATTCATATATGTTCATTTGAAGGAATATCTATTCAGGTCCTTTGCCCATTTTTAATTGGATCATTTATTCATTATTGAGTTATAAGGGTTCTGTATTTATTCTGGACATAAGTCTCTTACCAGATATATGATTTGCAATTGGGATTTTAAGCATTGTTGAATGCTTAATCTGCTTCTTTTATAACTGTGGAAACTGAAGGCTAGAACAATTAAGAGATCTATATAATGATGGCCGGTTCTTTGGGGGCAGAAAAAAAACAGGTCAAGATGTCCCTACTACCAGGTGTGGAATGATGCTGCCATTTTAAAAAGTAAAGAAATGAAAAAACGTATCTCCCTATATTTGAATTTCTATGCACTCAGCACTAACCTAAATTCTCATGACCCATGAAGTAACAGGTCTAACTCCACTAACTTCTATGTTAAGAATCAGAAAAGAACTCCTTTGTAAACCTCATTAAGCCCTACTGACCAAGGAGATCTTTTCCACCCAAGTAATAGCTAATAGTATTTCCCAAGGTGCTTGTTATTAAATTCTGTTCAATGAGAGATTCATCCTAATGCATATAAACCCCTCAAAAATAAAACATGTATAAAATAGTATATTACTAATGAAGATTGAATTTAATGTATAAGATCTTGTGAGTGTTAAAAACCACAAAAGTCGTGTTGGTTTTATTTCTAGGTGTTAAGAAATACTGTGTCATTAAAGCGTATGTGACAGTCTGGCTTGAAAAATATAACAAATTAAAGTGGGATTTCTCAAGAGGGATTCCTTTCTGAAAAGGTCAGCTATAAAAAAGGAGGAAAAAAAGATTTCTTATTCCCAAGATCACCAAAATAACATCATTTACTTGTCTCGATGCCCATGTGTGAAGTTTTATGGTGCTCACCACTAAATGTAACAAATGTAGTTAGAAGACAATAAGCTTAGAAGAGAATCAGTAACGATGGTACGGGCATTAATAAGGCAGAAAACTGAAGTTTTTTTGCCCTCTTCCAAACACATATTTTACTTTGTTTTTAGGTCACTTTAGGATAGAAGGTAAAATGACTTTTAGAAAGTGTACTTCATTATCTTCATATATAACAGAGGTGTTTAAAATATATTTTTTCCAGAAAATGAATAGCTCACTATTCCTATGAAATTTGCAGGAATGTCTTTGAGGAGTGTTTCTCATTCTATATAACTAATTGCCCTTCTCACGTATCTACTTTTAAAAATAGAATATAATGAAATCTATTTTAAAACATCCTTTATTTTTGCAGACGACTTTTGTAAATTAGTTGGGTAGCAATGGAAGAAATAGTTAGGAACACATTCTTATTTTAATAGAAGGGTTACACATTTGCAGATGAAAAACACTAATGATGGATTTGTAGGATAGGTTTGGGAGTTTCTCTAAGAACATACCAGATTTTGTCCTCCCTGGCAGACGTCTTTTATAACACAGACAAGGTGGTTTTAGGTTATCACATTTGAGCTCAGAGGGAGCTCTGGGCTGACCTAAGAAGCTTCAGTCATGTTTGACTTTTAGATTCCATTTTATAAGGTCCTAAAATCTGAGAGCGGTTTCCATTTAAATGGCGCAGTATTCCAGTCTCTCCTTATATCCCTCCTACTCATTTCTAGCCTCTTTGTTGGTTCTACCTTGAAACCTCAAGTGGAAAAAATTACTCATGTTCTAAAAGATGTCAGTAGCCATTACTGTACTTCAGCCCATGAAAGCAACATTTTAGGAGAAGTAATGTACTTTCAGGGCCATTTTGGTTTCAGATTTTGGTAGGGAGGGAGAGATTGAAATAATTAAAAGGAATGTGTTAGAGATAATGCAGTGAGGTCTTTCTCTCTCTCTCTCTCTCTCTCTCTCTCTCTCTCTCTCTCTCTCTCTTTCTTTCTTTCCATGGTAAGGATAGGGTTGAACTTTTGTGGAGAGATCTTCTTCTTCTTCTTCTTCTTCTTCTTCTTCTTCTTCTTCTTCTTCTTCTTCTAGAAAAAGATTTATTTATTTATTTATTTATTTATTTATTTATTTGAGGGAGAGCAAGTGCACAGAGGGATAGAGAGAAGCAGACTTCCCAGTGAGCAGAGAGTCCAACGCAGGGCTTAATCTCAGGACCCCAAGATCATAACCCCAGCTGAAGGCAGGTGCCCAGCTGACTGAGCCACCCAGGCACACCTATAGAGAGATTTCTTAAGGTGTATGAAAAGATGCAATTTTTTTCTCTTGCGGCCCCAAGAACGAGGAGGAAAGAACAGAGCAGAAAGTCTGTGTTTCTAGGAACAAGGCGGCCTCTGGAAAATGTACCAGCAGGCTGGGATCCGCACAGAGAGAAACCAGGAAGGTATCTTTCCATGTTTGATGGTGGGTGGCCAGGAGACCTTTAGGAGCAAAAGAAATGGGCAGCTGAGTTCTGAGTTTTGCTGTTTTGTTAATTCCTTTCTGATAGACTCCATCTTTCCTGAAGCTTTTTAAGCACCAAAGCCTAGATCAACAGTGCTTAGGGGAATGAAAGGTGGGGATTTGTAGGATTGGAAAGAGGAATGCAGCACAGGAAGCTGCCTGAGCTTGGCAAGAAGGAGATAAGAGGAAATGCCTGGGTGGCAACATGGAGAGAGAGGTGACACAATAACACCCAGTTTACACAAAGCACTCCCTCAGCATCCTTAAAGATTCTTGGAGAGAAAAGGTGTGGGATTTGTTCAGTTCTGCAAAATGGCGGCAGGAGTGGTTTTATTTGGGAATATTAAAAAAGAAAAATAACCCAGAAGACAAAGTGTCTGGGGAACTTGGATCGTGTTTGTCAATCCTGGGTTTCCATTGGGAATCTGGGGTCTTCCACCTCACCTGAGCAATGCCATGCAGCAATGTGTTAGCCTCATTTCCAAAAGCAGTAGAAAATAAAGAGCTGGAGTAAAGCTGAAGGTCCCTTATCTGATAATTTTTTTTTATCACATTGTCTTGGAGATAATTCTTGGACATGAACAACTTTCTCAAAGGGGTGATTTCATGGCACAGAGTTTTCTTTGGCAGGAGGAACGAGGGCTTTGTGTAAGTTGGATAGACTTCATAGTCAGCAATCTTCAAATTATATTACAAGATAATTTCTTGCTGACTAAACAAATCACTGTACAATATGAGTCAGACACCCTCTCTAGGATTAAAGCAGCTCTGGCTGCCCTATGTATACAAAGAGAACATTGACCTTTCAACACTGACCAAGACAATGGAAGAACAACTCAGCTGAAACATTTGCAATTTGCAGAATAAGGAGTTGGCATGGCTCTGTTGAATGATCATTTGCTACATGCCATGAATCTCAAATCACAAAAGGATCTCTGTTCAGTTGTTTCTGTGGTTATCAAAGTAAACATGCAGATGAATTATTGATAGCCTTTGGATCAGTGAGGCACCACTGGAATGACAAATGATAAGTGCAGTGAAATTGTCACATTCTTCATACTCTTCTTCGAAAATTCCTCCCACCGTACCTTACTTAGACCACTCTCTGACTCAATTGTCTTCCTTCCCCACAACCACTAAACTCATTTTTCAACCTCCATTCGCTGTACCCTATCTTACAGATATCCCATGAAGTCTTTTCCAGATCATCAAATCCACAATAACTCTCTACATTTTCAGCACTAAAACCTAGAGCTTCTATTATTTGTAACATTCATTAAATTACCTAAAATTGAGAAAGTTCTCATACAGCATCTAAAACATTCAAATCACCTACCCTCCCTTTTCCCTCATCTCCCCAACCAAAAGAAAAGACCGTTGGGTTAAGGTTAAAAACCATCGTAAAATTGTTGATTCCTTCCCTACCTCACTACCCCATGGCACTTAGCTTAAGTTGCCACATGTGTGTATTCCAACTGGTGAAGAGTCCTCTCTCTTAGCTTTTTTTCCCTCTTATACCTACTACAGTACCATGCACTTCATAGGCAGTGTATTTTAATTATCCACTTATTAGATCTTTCCAGTTCCTCCATGCTACTGTATTACAGAGAAGAGATTTGTAATGTACAAAGACCCTTTTCTTCATTTGATGCCACCAGTGAAATAGAACAAGTACTGAGTCATGTGAACATTGGCATTTACTTGTGGGCTATGCCCTTGAAGTATGAAGCTCTATGTCAAACATAAACTGTGTTTCAAGTGTGTATTCAACTTTCAGGTGTATTTTATTCAAATTTACCTCTAAGTTCTTACTTTTGGACCTTTGGGGTAGGTTTATAAATCCTATAAGAAAGTATATTAAAAATTCCAGGAAAGTAAATCTATGGCAGTGTCAGACTTTGTCCTGAGAAGGACCTCTTCAGAAGCTTTGGAGGGTTTCCAGCAGAACCAAGAGTGTCCCCTTTTATTCTTAGTTAAATGCTAAGATTCATGGGAGCTAGTGGGTGTCAGAAATTTTGTAATAATCTACTTCTATCGATAACCTGAGTGGTGAGTTCCTTAAACTCTATGGTGAACTACAACAAGAACAACAAAAAAGAAAAAAAAATAAAACAGGGGAGAAAGGACTGTTTGTTTAATAGAGAAGAATCTCCATCCTCCACCCCTAGTTTGAACTAAATATTTTAAAGAAATGTTTTAGAGCAAAGAATTTGCAGAACTTAAGACACTACTATATTTCTTTATAAACTAACAACTTTCTTTGCCACATTTAAGGAACTAATTTTAGTTATATGTACACATAAGCTTAGTGAAATAGAGCAAAGGAAAATTATGTATGTGTATGGCTGATTTGCCAGAAAATCTAGATCATTCACACCAAAAAAAAAAAAAAATCAAATTTATTGGTCTTGCTCTTGAATTTTTCAGATGATGAGATCTGTGTAGACCAGGGCTTCATAAAATATAAAAGGGTACAATTTATCAGCTGCAGAACAATTATAAAGACTGATAGTCTCCAGGTATAAATATCATATGGGGAAACTTCTAAATACAATTGCACTGTTTCAGCCTCATTGATATTCTTTGATTAAAATTTTTTCTTCCCCATAAATGGTTCTTCTCCATTTATATTCCTCTGATCTCAGATAATGTTATTTGCCTCCACCAATCACATGTTCTCCCAGTGCCATTCCTCCAAGGTGTCCCTGCCAAACCTCAGGTAAGGGATTTTGTGCTTCTGTGTTTTGTGCAGCATTTTAAACCTACTCCCTGCTGTAGTCTTTAGAGGCACATCTGTTGATACACAATTGAATAATGACACTGAGAAACTGCTTTTCTGGAGAATGCAGCCTATAACAGAAATTCTTAAATTCATATTTTCAGTTATTTGCTACAGAGACATACAGATTCACTTTATTACACTCTATTAACTACCCCCTACCATGCCTTTGGCACTCTAAAACCTGCTTAGCAAAAGAGAAATTACATCCATACTTTAAACTCCCCGTGTACTGGGGAGTTTCCAAGTATAAAATGTATTTTTTTAAGTACACCTTTTAAAGCAACTAAAATGTGGTGAAATAGTCTTTGAAATGCAACATGACAGATGGACAGAAAACTTTACTAGCATGATGGATGGGTCCTTTATTTATTCCTCTGTGAAAGGCTGCTGATCATAATCACTTTTATAGCTTGACTGCAACAAAAAGGATTATTTCTTTTGTCCTGGAATCTCAGGATGAGCATATTTGTTCAGAGGATGAAGGGACCAAATTAGACCGAGCTATGGGGCATAATAAATTCACAGCAATCACAAGCCAGTGTTCTTTAATTCTTAAGACACTATCAACTTTAAATATTCTGATCCTCTCATAGTTAGCTCGCTTATCCTTTTGTCCTTATTGAATTAACTGCCTTTTCTTTTACACTGTCTCCTGAGGGGACCTCATTTTAAATCTTTTCAGTTTAATTCCATTAATTGGCATATTGTCTGGTCTCATGTTCTCCTCCTGGGTCTTGAACTTATGTTCCCCTCAGTTCTTAAACTCCTTAGCTATATTTTGCAGCTTTGAATGACAACTTGCTCCATCTGTAGACAAAGCATGTGCGTTCTTATCTTTCACTTCCAGGCTAATGTTTAACAATGAATTCACAGTCCTGGCAGTTTATCAGCCCATTAAGTAAGCTGAGGCACAGAGCCCTTTGATTTTAAAGCCATCATACTGAAATCCAGGGGTATTGGTTCATGAATTTGAGCATAATGTAAAAGCTAACAATTGTAAATTATGGTAAATGGATCAAAAATAGATAGAATTTGTCTTTCAGGTTCTCCCATTTAGAGCTAAAACAGATCAGGGGTCATTACCTTGGATTTGTATTCCATCTCCATCATTTATTAGCTAGGTGGTCCTGGGGAGATACCACTCTAACCCTCAGTATGCTCTTCTCTAAAAGGGGAGCAAAAATTAAGATTCACTCCAATACAGTGTCATGATAGAGATTTCATGGGATAATCTTTGAAAAATGCTTACTATAACGTCTGGCCCACAGTAACTAATCAGTGGTAGCTGTCATTACCATCATTATGATGAAAGTCCCACTGCACCTTTGAGTGGTGTATTTATATCCTTCCTGCAAAGCACATTTCAGTCCCACCTTATCCTAGACTTCAGATTCCATGTGGAGAATGTCTTCATGCCTTCTACAGCCACCGTAATCAACCCTCCTCTTTATGAACCGGTGTGTCTCTTAAAGAAACCATATCAGACCCTTTTCAAATACAGCGACAGCACAAGTGCCTCCCTCTCATACAAAAGCCGGTGTAACTATTTCTTAACAATAAGTGCTTGAGAGGAGCACCTGGAGGCTCAGCCAGTTAAGCATCCTACTCTTGATGTCGGCTCAGGTCAAGATCTCAGAGTCCTGGATGGGGGTGGGCTCCACACTCAGAGGGGAGTCTGCTTGGATTCTCTCTTCTTCCTCTGCCCTCCCCCACTCAAGCTTTCTCTCTCTCTCTCTCAAATAAATAAATCTTTAAAAAAAAAAAACAGTAAGTGTATGAGAAATCAGAATTTATTTTGAACTTATTTTTATGAAGAGGCTAAACTGGAAGCAGATCCCTACAGGAGATATAAGCAAGATTATGGAGCTAATTAGAGGCGGAACGCTTAGGGAAACAAGAGGAGAGATGAATCTATTTTGGGGCAGTCTTGATTATCTGTAGATGATAAAAAGAATTATTAAGTGGTATGCACAGATCCTAATGCTCATCTTCACAATATTCCACTTAATAATTAGATGATCCTATTGCATTCAATTATCAAATACTTTTTTTAAAAGATTTTATTTATTTATTTGACAGAGAAAGAGATCACAGTTAGGCAGAGAAGCAAGCAGAGAGAGAGATGGAAGCAGGCTCCCCACCGAGCAGAGAGCCTGGCGTAGGGCTCAATCCCAGGACCTAAGATCATGACCTGAGCTGAAGGCAGTGGCTTAACCCACTGAGCCACCCAGGCGCCCTATCAAATACTTTCAAAAAGGATTTGGAACATATAGTTCTCTGACATATAGTCACAGAACCCACAAAAGAGATTGATGTTTAGTCCATTGATAATTATTAGGTGCTTCACTAATAACATATTAAAACAGGATGCTAAGCTGTTTTTCATCCCTTGGACTATAAAAATGATTTTAGGATAGTGTCCCTAAGAAGTTTATATCCTAGATGGGTCAAATTGCTCAAGAATTCCAAACTCACCCAAATTCCTAGGGAATCTCTGGTGATGGCATGGGACAAAAGTGAACTGACTCATAGGGCTGCTTGAGTCCAAGTGTTTTCAGAAAATAGTGCATTTTTGATTTTATAAGTACAAATATTTGAATGGAACTGGATTCTGGCCCTCAAAGTCATATTAAGTAGTCAGCTTCTTACAACGTCGAATAGATGGCAAACAACTTTCATATAAGTATGGAGACGGTAGATGGAATAGTGGCAGTAAGTATATCTCAGGCCAGTCATTTCACAGACAAGTGAGAGCGCTAACGCAGTTAGCATGCAGGACACAATCCTCAGGTAAGCTAGTTACTTTGATTTTATTTCAAATCCAGGGGATCACCTTAACATTACCCACAAAGGGAGCCTCTGTGGATAATAAAGGCAGACAAAAAAAAATCTACTCTCATGATTTAGAAAACAACTTTCAATGCAAGCTTCAGAAATGTCAGACCAAGATTGCTACTTTTGGAATTGAAAGAAACTGAAATTACAAGTAGAGGACTGGGGATTACATATATATATCTCACTGAAGCAAAACTTATAACAATTAAGATTCTGTCTGACTCCACGTAACAGAGTACAAATGATGTGTCTTAACTGAATAAATGTTTATTTTTCTCATACCATGAGATGGCTGGAGTAGGGAGCCCAAGTGTTGCATGGTGTATTTATAATGCCATAGGAACCAGATTCCTCCTCTCTCCTGCTTCTCCACCATCAATGGACAGTTTTCATCCTTGTGGTTACAAGCTGTCTGCCCCATCCCCAGGCATCTGCCCCTCCAGATAGAAAAGTAGAGACAAAGGCAAATGGAAGTGCAAAAAGATACCCACCATTTGAATGTTGGACCTTTCCCAGACTTTCCCATGAGTACCACCCAGTAACTTGTGCACACCTGTTGTGTGTTCCTCGGGGGGTATGTAGGGAAGCTGAGTGGTTCAGGCAGGCCTAATGCCACCCTAGGAGATACAGTCAGTTAGGGGAGAGGAAGAAGAGAAAGGATCCTGGACAGACAATGAACACTGTCTATCAAAAATATTGTTTTGTCAACATTTTTTCTTTTAGTGAATGTTTTTAAATTATCTTACAAGCCATACCATCTTGTGACTAATAGATTCAGAGACACAAATGAAAGTAAAGTTGAAGGCCTTCAACTTACTCATTCCTGGAAATTACCTCTCCTTTTAAAGAGCAACTTAAATGATCAAATCTCCCTCCTCCCACTTTCTCCAATACCCTCACTTTCAAGGATGTCTTCTTTGATCACCTTATTTAAAATTACTACTCCTCATCCACCCTGTTCCTTGCCTTCATTGCATTTCCTATGCTTCTCCTTTGATCCACTCCACATTTTATTATCTTCTAAAGTTCTGACTTTCTTGCTTATTTCTAGCTCCTCTCCCCCTTAGAAAAGAAGCTGCTTGCAGGCAGAGACTTTTATTTTCTTTGGGGTTTTTTTGGTCTCGTTTGTTCAGTGCAGTCTAGGTAGTTCTGGGCATTGAGTTCATGCTTACCACATATTTTTGAATCAATCAGGGAATTGATGAATAGATTATAGTGATTACTAATACATTAATTGATTTAAGTGAAGCAAAGACAAAACTGAGACAATCTGACTTTGAATATCCTTGCTTTGTAAGCATTACCTTGAAACCAAATGATGCTGCCTTTTCCAGGAGGTAGATGTTGCCACGCATTGGATGTTCAGAGGGCTGAATTCAGTTAGATGATGTATTAAACCCATGAAAATCTGTACTTTTAAATGTGAGTTTAGAATACCATCTTAAAACATAAGATTTTTTTAGAGAATTCATATGTAGTGGATGCTTTTGAGAAGGTTTTGTGATGATAAAGTCTCCCAAAGTATTGCGCATTCTGTTTGATAACTCATCTGAACTTGACTGTGCAGAAAAGGGCATATTTTAGACGATCTAATAAGTAAAATGCACCTGCATTTAAACTTTTTCTCTCCAAAAACATTAAAAGGAAAGGTTTCAAAACATAAATCCAGCACCCAAGTGCCTTGGCTTCAGTTTTATGATCAACAGTAAAAGCTGTCATCTGATTTGTCAATTACACACAAACTAGAAGGTCTTCAAGGAGGCCTCCACACGGAGGACGTCAATGACCCGCAAAAGTCTACATTACAATATGTGTCAAGGAACAGCTAATTAATAGGTGTCTGGGAAGGAAAGACTGACATTAATGTAAATTAATGACATTATAGAATATGGTGACAATCCACAACTGAGGATTTACATAATCAGTCATTATAGCTCCCAGTTGTCTCCCAGGTCAATAATGTGCAGTTTTAAGACACGCTAATACATATTTACTCATTAAGTTACAATGCCTTCTAAGAGAGAGTGTGGGTCTCAGGTTGAATTAATTCATGTTTAAATTATAATAGCAGATAACTGCTTCACAGATTGGAAGTAAAATACATAAGTTAAAAAATGTAGATTAAATATAGGTCATGTAGAAAAGTCTTTGTTTCTCATTTATGTTGTAAAGACAGTTGATGAGCTACTAAAACATCGTAATTAGAGGCTCAGTTGAGACAGGGTCTTGGATCTGTATTTGCCTTGGATTACCAGAAAAGACTATACAAGGTATCCCTTGGCAAGCACAGAGGAGGCAAAGGGTGGGCATCAGGTAGAAGAGATGAATTTGTTACCTTTTATTTGTGTCATAAAAGCACAGCAGAGTCTTAAAGCAAAATGTCAACTGTGATGAGAAAAATTATTCTAGGTCCTAGGTATTCTTTGTGACCCTTAAAAGTGAAAAACCGCTAAGTGATAATTACATTTGATACTATATATTGCTTCTTTTTTTTTTTTTTTAAAGATTTTATTTATTTATTTGACAGAGAGAAACACATCGAGAGAGGGAACACAGGCAGGAGGAGTGAGAGAAGGAGAAGCAGGCTTCCCGCTGAACAGGGAGCCCAATGCGGGGCTCGATCCCAGGTCTCCAGGATCATGATCTGAGCCAAAGGCAGTTGCTTAACCAACTGAGCCACCCAGGCATCCCTATATCTTGCTTCTAAATTACCACAACCTATCACAAAGAATGAATGCAAAATGAGGCTTGCTACTCCCATGAGGCCAATCATATTGACTTACTTGTTTATGTAAATCCAGTACTTCCTAAGCAATATTCTAGCCAGAGAGGCTTACCCCTACTTCTTGCAATAGTGAATTTCCTGTATGCTGCAATATGTTTTCAGGTTTTCAGAAATGTCAAGGGGCTATGCTTGTGGCAAAGTCTTCACAGTCCATCATGGAGCATGAAAGCTATGGTCTCTCCATATCATTCCACATCACTGCCAAAGTCATCTACACACAGAGAAGTGAGACACTGACTCATCTCACTGCTAGGGATAGAGGCCAAACTCCTGCCTTTAAAATATACATGAGATCGGGGAGATTTTTCTCTTAGAAGCCAAACAAAATGTTTTCAGGTTCCCAAATGGCTGTATCTTTTTGGATGGATGGCCTCTCCTGTTTTAGAGAGGTCACATAGCCCAGTGTGGGGGCAATTCATCATATCATGATGCAAATGCCTTTTAAATAGGCTGCAAGGCATTGCTGTCAGAGCATTTGGCTGCACCAACACTTCATTTAGGGATCAGCATTAATCCCTCATTTGCATGGACACTGATGGTCTCTCCTCAAATGACATTAATAGGCATTATAAATCCACTTTGTACTTGCTAGCACTATGCCAAGATATAACGCTATAGGAAAGAATTATATGGGAATTGCTTTGGACAACCAGCCTATGTGTATAGTCAACATCATTCAATGTCCCTGCCAGTCAGAATTTGATAACTGCAAGGTGGGACATAGAAGATACAAAAATAATGATAAAAACTTGCTAAAGTTAAAAAAGGGCTGATGCATAAAACCAGATTATCTCAACTGACTGTGATTGGGAAAGATAGCATAATGTGTTTTCATATTGTCTGAGTCTTCATATTGTGTGAGTCAAACTCTAGTCCAGAGAAGAATGTAGGAAGAAGTGATAAAATAGGGTAAAATTCGTGATATTAAGTGACTTCTAGAAAAAAAAAAATGTCTGTGTGGAATCAACAGCATTAGATCATTTTAACTAGTAAATTTTATAAATTTGGGGGCGGTGCCCCAGATGAAATGTGTGTAGTCCATAATAATTAGCTGTTTTAAATTGCAATGGAGCACACGTTTAGGATCATACTTTCTTAACAGACAGTAGAGAAAGGAGAAGACCAGGCAGATTTTGGTCTAATCCCCACAGAAACCTTTTACATAGGGACTAAAATATGTCACTAAAAATGAATCACCTAAGAATCAGCTGGATACAGATCTAGTCATTCACCGTGGCCAGGCTCCATGGTAGACTGTCCTTTTTGTTCTTAGAGGCTGGGGTTAGTTCACCTTTGTCACACCTCCATGGGGTGTATCTTGCCTGAAGGCTTCTTTTTAAAAAAATAACTTTTCTCTCAAATAGGTCTAAGGAGTAGCTCTCAAAATCCATAGAAGTTTCTATTTCCTGGTTAGGTGGGGTGGTTTGTGGCAGACCAGTGCACACACTAAGAACAACTAGAAAAGCCATCTAAAATACAAAAGTCATCTTTTGAAAGGTGTCAGACAGTTCCCTAAGCAAGGGGGATAAGGCGAGTTATGATTTCATAAAGAGAACTGCAATCTGCAGTTCGTTTTGCTGGGGAGGCACCTGACATTTCTGAGTGTGGGATAGAGACAGACCTAAGATCTCTCTGCGTAGAAACCTCCTCCTGGGGAGAGAGAAACCATGAGGACTTCTAAAGAGCTTATGGGGCTGGAGTGAAAAAATGGAGAGTTGAGTGGCCTCCAACTCCTAACAGGTCCCCCCCCCCCGCCCCCACAAGTCATTTGCTGAATTCTGAAGGAGCGCAGCATAGGGGAATAAGAAGCTAAGCCACAGATCCCTGAGAAGCAGAGTGGAATTTTTTTACTCTTGTCTTTGCAAAACAAAGATGAGAGTTAAGAAGTCCATGGGAAGGACCCCAAGAAATGCAGCAGGCTCTTACTTGAAAGCGATGTATGAAGGGCGCTGAACAAAATGTAAATGTATTATTACCAAAACTACAGACCAGTTTAACAGGTTCTGGATAAGACTAAGGTGCTTGGCTCCCTAACGTCACCTGTTGAGAATGGGAAACTTATTCCTGTTTGGAAAAAGGTAATATCCTTTGTAGCCACTGTAGTTATTGTATATAAAATGTCTATTATTCCATATAAACAAACATTAGAAATGCCAAGCGACAGGACCATATAACCAAGAGAAAAAATAGAGGCTCACAAGTATCTAAAGTTACTACACAAAGATTTTTTAATAATTATAATTAGTATGTTCAGGAAAACAGAGGAAAAGACAGAAAAGTAGGTGAAACGATAATTTCACCATAGAATTGAAATCTTAAAATCACATAGAAATTCCAGGCCTGAGAAAAATATGTAAAATTAATTGAATGACTTAACAGCATAAGGCATAGCAAAAGACAAGATCAGGACTAGAAGATGATGTCAAAACATACCTTCTACTAACATGGTATGAACATTCCTATTCAGTGCAATAAGGCAAGAAATTGGAATAAAAGGCACAAAGATTGAAAAGAAGGGTAGTCAATGCTCATTAATTGCACATAGCAGAATTGTGTACCTAGAAAATGCAAAAGGAATCTATATGCAGCTGTTAGAATTAATAAATGAGTTTAGCAAGGACGGTATATACAAGGTATTATACGAAACTAAACTGTATTTCTTCATATCAGTGACAAAACAATAGAAAATAAAATTTTAACATTTACACAGCATCAAAAACATACAATATGTAGGAATAAATCAAATGAAAACACTAACTCAACAGAAGTTATACAGAGGTTTTAAAGATCTAAGTAAATGAAGGGATATAACATGTTCATGGATTAGATTCATTGTTGTAAGAATACATTTCAGGTTAATCTATGGGGTCAAAAAAATTTTAGTCAAACTCCCAGTAGTTTTGTGGTGTGTGTGTGTGTAAGTGGGCAAGTCTATCCTAAACCATATGTGGAAAATATGAAGGCCTAAGACTTGTCCAGTAATATCAAAGAGAAATCCGGAGGATTTACACTACCAGATTATCAGATTTTCTATACAGCTATAACAATTAAAATAGCGTGGCATTAGTATAAGTTTAGCCAAATAGACTAATAGAAGAGAAATAAAATAGAAAGCCCACCTGTATACGGTTACTGGTGTTATTATAATAGCTACATTGTACTGCAGCGCAGAGAAGATGGCCCTCCTTCCTAAATGTTGCTGAGTCAGTTCAGTATTCATATTTAAAAAATTTAATCTCTAGCCTCTACTCATAGTACACTCAAAAATCGATTTCAGATTAATTGCACAAATAATCAGGCTTCCTCAAGATAACATAGGAAAATACCTTCTGACCTTTGGCTCTGGGGCGACCTGTAAAGATAGATATCATCATCAGCAGAATCTGGAGAGAGCTTTAAAAGCATAGGAAGCCCTTCCAGGAGAGCTGGCTGTATGAGCTGTCAAGGCACATGAGGTGTCAGGCAGCCCCAGGTGAGTCCCTCTGGTCTACACGGAGGTGCGTCTGAGAGGCGGGGAAAGCATACAACCCCAGATGTGAGGTGGGTCTGCTCATAGGAAGAATGATGGAGTCACTAAAATCCAGTAGCAGAATTCGGGTCCATATGGAGTCTCAGCATCTGAGACGCAGACCTGCACATGCCCTCCCCACCAACTTTCAGCCAACTTCGAACGATCCCATAATAATGATAAACAAAACTAGCTAGTGTCTGTCAAAGGGCTCGCTATGGGTCAGCCCCATTATATGTATTCTGTGGTTTCATGCATTTGATCTTCACAAAACTCTATGATGGAGTTACTGCTGTTAGAACCTTTCCAAATGAATATGTTGAAGAACAAAAGAATAAAATAACTTGCCCAAGATCTTCGAAAAAATTGCTAATGGAGCCAGGATCCAAGCTCTGGCAGTTTGGTTCCCAGGAAAATAGTTTTCATTGCTTCTGAAGGATGGAGTCAGATGGCAATTTCTACCACCCTAAGGAAACAGGAACTCAAAATTCTGGAGTTTCACACTGAGTACTAGAAAAATTAATAAATCTACATTATGTTTCTTGCATATCTGGGTTTGTGGGCTAATGTCTGTACTCTTCAGTTTAGAAGGAAAAGTATAGAGAACACTCTGAGAAGTGAATACACTGTATGCTTGGCATTTTTGCAAACATAATCTTGAATTGGCGGTAACTTTATGTTAATTTTATGAATCAAAAAACTAGAGACTTATACACATGGAGTCTCTGTATATATGTAAAATGGCAGAGGTGAGATTACATTTTGGGATTCTTCATCTGTGTTTTGTTGTTCTTCTCACAATGACCAGTCCCAACCCATTCTGAAAATGAGCTCAACAAAAGCCTAATGTCATTAACTAGTAGATAAATTCTACGAAGTCTACATTCAAGTCTTTTTTGGCTCCTAGTTCTGAAGATTAGGGAAAAAAGCACCAGTGAATGATTAGCTAATTATTTTCTAATTTAGAGGTGTATGTGAATGAGCCAAGGAACAATCATCAGACAGGATTTACTGTGCTTTTAATCCATCTTCCGGATGGAATGGTGAAGCACAGTGATTTTCTTTTATCCGAGATCCTAATCTTTTGCAAGCTTCCTTAAAGCTATTATCATTTTAAACCATGCCTTTCCAGAAAAGAATATTTCCACAGCAATAATAGCCTTGTGTTATTGAAAAAAAAAGAAGAAGAAGAAAGAAGAGCAGGTATGGATGCCACCAGGAGAAAAAAGACAGCTTTTCTGGCCTTCATGCAGTCCATTCCTGGTTTCATATTCCTCACTTCTCGACAAGAGAAGGGACATGTTTTCTCAGCCAGATCAGTCTTCTTTCTCTAGAAACTTCAGTGCGGTTTGAGGCTTCAGTTCAAATCCTGAGGCCTCCTGGATTGACAGGACTTTCTGAGAAGGGGGCGTGTGAGATTTTCCAATATTAAAGGTGATGCCTTATTACTGATAACTTTAGATAATGTCTATGCACAATCTTTTTTTTTTTTCTACGCACACTCTTTATGTCATTTGATCTCCACAGCAAACGAACAGGAAGGGGTCCTTCCCTATTTACAGAGGATAAAACCAAGGTTTAGAGAGAGCTGGTTGCTTCCCCAAGGTAAATAGTAGCACTGAGATTTGAATCTGAGTGTTTGCTGACTTCAAAACTCATGTTTCAGGTTCTTGCCTTTTTGGGACATTTCTCCTCTAGTTTTAGAAGGTAACAAATAGGGATTTAGAGTATTGATATATTGGAATTTTTTAAAAAAGACTTAAAGAAACGTGAACCTTAATTAGCAATTTGAAACTGCTAACTCGATAAATGGTAATGACAGGACATGAATAACACCTACTAATAATTTTCTGAATAATCAACAGCTCATCCCTTAGCTTGGTCCTTTCCACACCCTTTGGGTATTCCAAAGGCACACTGCTTCAGGTCCAGCCGTATTCAAGTTAACGAAATCCCAAATGACCTAACGGGGCTCCAGAGTGAGAGATTGGGTTTCAGTTTAAAAGGACTAGAAATGTTATATCTCAAGTTACCTGAAAATATTAAATATTAGTCAATATTTTCCATTTCAAATGAAACATTCACTCCTTCTACTTATCTAAGGGCATTAATTGCTATAAGTATTCAGGTTGATGCCAGGGTATTAGTTTCCTACCGCACTGAAACAGATGATCACAAACTTAGTTACGTAAAGCGACACAACTTTATTACTTTACAGCTCTGAAACTGAAATGGATTTCACTGGGCTGAAACCACAGTGTGGGCAAGGCTGCACTCTCTTAGAAAGCTGTAGGGTGTTAAAAAAAAAATCAAGTGAGTACATTTTAAAGATCTTATTGCCTTCGTTTAAGGATTCCTGAATCAGACAGCATCGGGTCTAGCAGATAGAAAGGAGCTCCAAGGAGCTGCTCACAATGAAAGACTTTTTTTACAGGCAGAAGGGAGCAGGAACTAGGAAGATACACCAGAGGATGGTTATTGCAAGGTTATTTTCCTTTCAGGGAATGGCAGGGGTGTTTCTGTTACCTAATTAGTGCTGAGCAGGCTAGATTCCTGACTGGCTGGTTTAAGATTCCATTTCTGGGAAAACTGAAATTGTAATTAAGTTGAGTCTCAGCTTGGTGACAATGGACTTAGCTTAAGCAACGCCATTTGGGGCTTGTCTTGTTTTTAACAAGGGGAAAACCTTTCTTCACTTTTTCCAGCTCAGAAAGCTGCATTCCTTGACTCACGGCACCTTTCTCCATTTTCAAAGCCAGCAGTGTTACATCTTCAAATCTGTTTCATCATCCTGTAGCCTTCTATCCCTCGGATCTCCTGCCTCCCTATTACAAGGACCTCTGTGATGCCTGCCCAGATAATTCAGGGTAATTTTCTCATCTCAAGATCCTTAACCTAATCACAGTTCCCAAGGTCCCTTTTGCCATATAAAGTGACATTCCCAGGTTCCAGGATGACATAAGGACACCACACTGTTGGGAGGCAAGGGCCATTATTCAACTTGCTAGGACAAGACAGTGTTCTTCTATATTATGTTGTAAGACAGAGGGAAAGAGATTACAGGGCATATTATCGATGTTAGACTATTTGTAAACATTTTAGGAATGGTTTGTTTTTCAACCAAGCTAATTGTAAATAGTCATTATCATATTATAAGTACTTTCTTTGGAAAAGCTAATAATAAACTAAAGCAACAGAAATGAATTAAGCTTCATTTCCTTGAGAATTGCATGGTAATTGTTCTCCAAAGATGTATTGCTATTCACCTCACTGGTAAAGTAAATAGCAGTCTCGCCCACAAACAGTAAAGAATAATAAAAATAAAAATAAAAACATTTAATATGAGCCACTTGTGATTCGGAAGGGTTTTGGTTTACAGTTTCAAAAGCTTTTCACAAAACTAGGAAGTTGCAATAATATTTGAATCAATGTCATTCAGATGTCTTTGCAAAGCAAACAAAGCTCTGTCAATTGAACAACCAAACCACTGTTCAAATTAATCAGTAGGAACTTGATAAATTCCACTGATGTAGAAAATTAGCACTTGCATGTTTCCCAGATTTTGATTTCATTTGGGCGTCTGGTCATGAATTATAACCACTCTACTTGGACTCAAGCTATTTCACTTGAAATCCATTATTTCTAGCAGAATTATGAGTCTTGTTAGGGAAATGCCAGCTATTTCCATTTTGAGCATCTGCACTGCAGTTCTATTATTAACATGGAGCTCATTTAAGAAGGGGGGGGGAATTAGATTTGTGTCTTTGGGGCAGTGGGGGAGGGGGAGGTGGTGGTGACTGAGGCTTTAGTGAAACAAACAAGCTCACAGGGCGGCTTCCAATTGACACAGCTGTCATGTAAATATCTGTCCCTGCTGTATAGCTAAGGGATCCTGGGCTTAAAGACCTTGTAGCCATATGTAAACAATGCAGGGCTGATGACAGGTTTACAGCACAGGAGACAACATGCAGCTGTTTCATCCCCCTTCCTATAGTGAGATACAAATGTTCAGGAGGCAGATCACAGATGCTTGGAACTGAGTTCTAGAGGCTCACAGGGCTAGTCCTGCTTTTGTGATAGGCTTTGCATCACTGCCTTACAGGTCAGGTTTTACAGCCAGGGTGTGAACTCCTCTGTGCAGACTCCCTTCTGTGCCTCTCCCTCCCTCTCACTTCCTCTCCTCCAGCCTCAGCCCATTACGCCCCCCGCCCCCCCAACCTCCACCCTGGGGGACAGTTAGCAAAGTATCTCAATGCCTGACCCACACCTCTGCGCTCTGCCTTGATCATGGGGCTCTCCAGATCAAAGATCCAAGAGGCTAATGCCCAGATAAGTCATTCACTCTGTTGCCTGCTTTTTGCCCTCTTCTCTTCACAGCATTCATTGCAGTATTCAGCACAGGCTCATTACAAAAGAATCAAACAGGAAACAAAGTATTATTTCAGCCAAGGTTCGCTTAATACAAGGGAAGAGGAAAGCTCCTGTGGATGTGACCTGGGAAGCAATTACTGTGTGTAAGTCAATTTGGAGAAAAATGTTTTTGCTTTCTCTTTCAGCTCTTAGAATTAAAACTGGGGTGACTTTGCACAATTTTCAGGCCAATAAACCCCTCGTTTTGGCTTTTGGATCTTGATTTGGATTCTTCTGCTAAGTATAGTATTTCCCAATCTGAATTACCCAGCGTCCCAAATTATTGTCTTTTCTCACCACATTATGTGTTTATGGAAACAAGCCCAATAAATGCTGATAGTGAAATTTCTTTCCCCTTACTTGAGCCATTTTCCTAAGAAATATATAGCATATTCAGGTTTTTGAGGTCTATTATTAGACTAAATCAATTTAAATCCAGGCATAACCACTTACTAAATCTGTGATTTTCGGCAAGTTACTTAAGCTATCTAATTTTAAAACTTCTGTAAAAGGGGATAATAATAGTACTTCTCTCTTAGGGTTGTTTTGGGGATTAACTGGACAAACACCAAGTCTTTGATTTAATTTGTGGCACATAAGAAGCAACCATTAAATATAACCCATAATTATGGTCCTCATATTTTAAGAATACTGGTATAAATTAGAACCTCTTATCGAAGGAAAAATAAAAACTTACCAAACCTACCCATAGTTTCCCAACTTCCAAACATGTAATTGTCAGAGATTTACCCCCAAACGAAGTCTCGCCCTGAAAACCACCACCTAGGCTGGGTCTAAGATACTATGTATTTCTCAGGGAGCTTTCCCTTCTCTCCCATCAATCTGGAACCTCTACTCTATTTTTTTCTGAAAAAAATACTAAGGCAGAGGGATCCAAATAAAAGCAACTCAGAACTTGGAGAGTCCTTCCTGTTATGAGAAAGGAATAGAAATGTATATTGATAGACCAAGCATTTTACATTGCATTACTGTATGGGTATACGTATGTGCTCGACTACACTTTGGGTAGAAGAAAAAGCTTTTGTAGACAGGATGGAGAATTTAGACACTCTGGGAATGTTATTTCTTTGGGAAAGCTTGTTCTAATTTCCAACAATGACACACAAGTCAATCGTTTCTGGTATACTAATGTAAACAGTATTATGTTTTAAATTTTGAATACCAATTATTAATTCTAACAGATAGGAAAGCAATTGACCTTTGTATATTAACTTTGTATCCTGTAACCTTGCTATCTATAATCACTAGTTCCAAGTGTCTTTTTTGTTATTGTTAATTCTTTGGGATTTTTTTATATATTTGAAAGTATTTTTACTGTCAATATTCATTGTCTAGGTTCTTGTATTTGCTAAGCCAAGCATTCTTTATATTGTGCACAAGGTATGACTAAATTAACATTAATAAATAGGTAATTTTATGTGTGGATACTTTGGGTTAAGGAGAAAACAAGAACTTGCTGAAAATATATCTTTAACAGCTTTCTAATGATGGCTGAAACCCTTTATCGACAATATGAAAGTCATCCTTGAGCCTTGATCAAGGACTGCAACTAAGGTGGCGCCTGAGTGGCTCAGTTGGTTAAGCGAGTGCCTTCGGCTCAGGTCATGATCCCTGAGACCCAGAATCGAGCCCCGCATCAGGCTCCTGCTCGGCGGGAAGCCTGCTTCTCCTTCTCTCACTCCCCTTGCTTGTGTTCCCCCTCTAGCTGTGTTTCTCTCTGTCAAATAATAAAATCTTAAAAAAAAAAAAAAAAAAGAACTGCAACTAATATCATACATGTGTGGCAGATGGTATTAATTTTCCACTTATGGTACTGATTTTAACTTTTTTTTTTTTTTTTTTTTTTTTAAAGAT